>UELU01143647.1:80829-153762 GCA_900490025.1 Megastigmus dorsalis
CCCCCCCCCTTCCCTCACTCTCTTTACTGCAGTATCTCCTATCGCTGGGTATACACACTCTCTCTCTCGCTCGCTCACTCGCAGCTGTTCGTGCCCCGCGCGCGCGGCTTTCTTTCGTCTTGTATATATCTAATGTACACCGCACTTTTCGGCCTCGAGCGCGAAAATCAATTACCCACGCGCGTAGAGAATGGATCGTTGTTTCGCCTGTGTGCTGCAGGACGTTGCAGGATGGGAATCCTTTACGATACGATGGCTGAGAAGCTACACGGCCGGGATAAGAATTTCTTTCTGTATTATTTATTGTCGAGAGCTCGAAATATATATATATATATATAGATAACTGCGGGAGAGTCTCTTGGGAAATATCCGCAGATGGGATCGATACAGTTATAGTCGATTATTGTGAGGATTGTACGTGTGTAATCGCACGCGCGCGCGACGACCTGTACCAGTCATAAATATGCCGCGCCGGACCGTCTATCTTCGCTCTTATATATATATTTATGCAGATATAACAATCTCAAAGACCCATGGCTTGCGCAAATTTCCCATCAGGGGCATTGCGGCATCGACGAATTTTCATCATCTCGATCGCATAACCTCCCTCTTACTTTTGCCACCTCGCGGGCTTGCGTTATACTTATCGATTATTATCCGCGCATCAAAGTCGCGATGCCTTCGCATCATGTCATACACCTTATCAATTTTGCCGTCGATTTCTACATTATAAAAGCCGCGAGTAGGGCTTCACGATACCAATACAATACGAGATTTTTTGAAAATATTGTCTTGGTATTGGAAAATATTGTTTTATAAAAATCTTCATATGGCGAAAGATATTCTTAGTATAATGCCCACATCAGTTGCAGCAGAACGAGTTTTTTCGGAAGGGTCATTGGTTGTCTCCAAGAGCCGATGCTCTTTAAAAGACGACTCTATTCGTTCTTTAACTTGCATTAATAGATGGATGCACAGTCCATTAAAAAAAGAGATATGTAAAGTGTATATATAATAAAATAATTTTTAAAGCTATCTTAGACCTGTTTGTTTTTATTAGTCCAAAAAATTTAAAAATTAATTAATTTAGACTTTTTTATATTTATAACAATATATTCTACAATATTATTTATTACTAATTAATTAATGAACCTGTGCACATGCATATTGGCATAAAAAGCTTATTAAATCGTATTAAAATCCATCGAGATCAAGAATCTTGCAAGGTCTTGTTTTAAAAATCTTGTCAAGATAATATTCTTGTTACTTGAAATCTTGGTATAGTATCGAAAATTTCTATTTTGATATTGTCTTGGTATCGATCTTGAATCTCGAGACAAGACGAGCCAATACCAAGAAAAGTATTGGGTATTGGTGAAGCCCTAGCCGCGAGTGGGAAACACATATTTTTCCAAACGAACGATATCTTCGGGGTAAACTGCAGTAGAGAGAGAGGTCCACTAGAATAGCAAGCTCCCAATATCCCTGTACATACACGATGAGCGTTAAACGCGTCGGCTATGCTATGTCCGAACCGGGTGCAGGGTAGTGGACGGTCGGGAAGAGCTGAACCACGGTAAGCGGACCCTACCAGCCGGCGACACGTACTTCGAGGCAACCGGTTTACAGCAGCACGTGGAGTACCAGTTCTGGGTGACGGCGAGCACGAGGGTAGGCGAGGGTCAGAATTCAAAGGTGGCGGCGCAGGTGCCGACGAATCGGGTGCCGGCCAGGATCAGTTCGTTCGGTGGGCAGGTGGTGAGGCCCTGGCGCGGCTCCGCTACGCTCGGCTGCAGTGCCGTGGGCGAGCCGACTACCCGCGAGTGGTACAAGTCGAGCCTCGAACAGGTGCGCACCGACTCCAGCAGAAATATACAGATACTGCAGACCGGTGAGATCGTCTTCTCGAGCCTGCAGCCGCAGGACGCCGGCAATTACACCTGCCAGGTCGAGAACTCCCAGGGCAGCGATAGACTCCATTATGCACTCATCGTTCAAGGTCAGTCGGATCGTCAGCTGCGATTGTCTTTTTCTATTTCTCATTTTTTTTCTAGGGCTAGAGTTATTGGCTGTGTATACTCGCGCGACTTCTCGCTCTTCTGCCGAAAGATTCGTGCTCATTTTTCGCATCTCCTGAAATATATATATATATTCTAATATGCGCTTATAACGTGAATAATAAATTTCCTGACTTTATCGCCTATACGCGTTATACGTATTTCTTTTCTGTATTTTTTTGTGTACATTGCTATGCGACACACGGACGATTCTCTCACCCATTTTCAATCATTCAAGACTAATCTCGCGGGCTACGAAGCTATTTGCCAAAAGTATAGAAAAGCTCATTCGCTGAAAGATACACGCGGCGATAGAAGGAAATATTGAAGCAACAAAAGCCAAAGCGGTCAATATATACATACATTAAACAGAGCCGGAATTTTTCCGAAATTCCCATATCGCGAAAGCGGTCGGGCATTTGGCTTTACAGGCCAAACTTTCTCCGCGGGCAACGATATAACCGCGCGCGCGGCTATCGGGCGAACATTCTAGCTCGGTCGACCGAGGCTCGCGCGCGCGCCTGCACATCCTGCATATTGAAATAGGCGTCGCGTACCGTATATACCTATACAACGTACACTCGCGCGATATTTGGAAAAAGAGAAGGAAAAAGGTCATACCTGTGCAGAGTAATCGAGCCGTCTGCATGCCTCGGCTATGCTCGACTTCAACATACTTTTCTCCATTTCTTATATAATACATGTTGGGTGTGTACAGTGCCTCCTAGCGCGCCTGTACTCTACGTGTCGAGCTCCACCTCGAGCAGTATCCTCCTGAACTGGAAGCCCGGCTATAACGGTGGCGCACCGCTCACCAAGTACACCCTGCATTATCGCACGACGCACGGAACCCTCGAGGAGATGCAGCTATCGAGGCGCGCCACCAGCCACGAGCTCAAGGTGCGTCTCGCACACTTACCCTCCCATATATTATACAGTTTTATATATCCCTTGTACCTCGTAGACCTACGCAGCTCTTCCAACATCTCCTGCAGCTATCCTTCATATCATGAATTGGTTTCGAATTTTCCACTCGGATGCGTTATTCCCCATTATATAAAAGTTAATTAAACGCGTAATTCCTGGGACGCGCGCACTCCCAGCTATATAATGCCTTTCTCAATTGCTTGGCTTGCGTCGCGAGCGGCTGCAGCACTTCTTTTTCCAATTAACCTGCAGGAGTTATATATACAGGGATGGGAGAATCTTTAGAAATGTAGTACGACTCGTGGAGCCTGTGTAGCGCTGCTGCAGCTCTCCCATCGCTATATTCTCTCCTCCTTTCGTTTCAAAAATTAAAGAGCTTTCGCAGCGACTTGCCGCGCCCTCGAATCCCATCAACTGCATTCTGCGCAATTTGTACCTTTTTAATTCTCGATGGGATAGCTAAGCGGATATATTCTCGAATTGACAATGACTTCATTTTTACGATTGCAGTTTTTATGCTATATGTAGATGTAGACTCGTATAGCTTTATTTTAAAGTAATACGCAGATTCTATATCGCGATTTTCAAACATATTTATATTTGATCTTGTTAATGTAATGAGCGCGATTGTGCAATTGTTCCCGTAATCAGGCTGAAGCAATCGTATATTATTATTGATTGATGCAAGTATATTAAAATTGCCATCTTTTATCGAGTGACGTAAATGCTTCATTGCACGTTGTCTATATACATTGCATTAGAGCGAGGCTTAAGCAAATACTTTCCCGCGTAGAAAGCGATTGACGTATTTGAGCTCGATATAACAATAATACGATTTCTCTTATTTGTCGACAAATATATATCAAAACTGGAAGAATTGCACTTTTGCGTTAACGTCAATGAACGTTCCACTTTCATTAGTTAATTAAATCGAGTAATTCAATTTAGGAAACAATCAAATATCTGCTTTGAGCACATTTGACTACATCGAGTATTTTGTGTATTTGAACTGCGATTCACTTTACCACTTGTCGTTCGGTTCAGTATTTATATTTAAATAGCATCGAATTGAAATCCACTCGAGCTCTTTTCGTATCGTATAACTTTTTAAATATTAACTGTTTGAATCGTCGTCGATATATATTATAAATGTAAATCCAAATAAACTATTTTTACCGTACGAGGTCAAAAGCTAACTTTTCTCCAAAAAATAAAACAATTTTACGCATCGTATAGCAATGAAAATCGTCGCTCGCCATTTACTGCATAGTTGAAACTAATTCACCCGAGAAGTTATCCTAAAAATTGTACACTAAGGAGTCTTCGCAGCTGCACCTACTTTTCATCCCCGCACAAATCTCCAATGATTCCTCGTCGTTATCTAGGATACATATAGAATTAATAGGATATTATCGTAGCGCAAAGGTAAAAATGTAAAAGCGAGAGAGAATAGAAGGGTGAAATATAACGCGATGGTACGATCGTTAGGGTCTGCTGTGCGGCAACACCTACCAGCTCTACCTGAGCGCGCACAACAAGATCGGCAGCAGTCCGGCCTCGCCTGTCCTCTCCGTGCGCACCCAGGGCCAGCCACCGGGCATACCGCCTGCCGCCTCCTTCCTCTCGCCCAACTCGAGCTCCCTGGTGCTGCGGCTGAGCGCCTGGCCCGACAACGGCTGTCCCATCGTCTACTTCGTCATTCAGTACAGGCCGATAAACGAGTTCCACTGGACCCTCGTCTCGAACAACGTCAAGATGCAGCGTCGCTTCGTCGTCACCAATCTCGCCTCGAGCTCCGTCTATCAGCTCAAAGTCGAGGCCTACAACGTCGCAGGAAATAACCAGGCCGAGTTCACCTTCGTCACGCTTACCAAGGAGGGCGGTGAGTATCTATATCTACGCTCTCGTGCAGACTCTCTACTTGCTTATCTATACTCTTCCTCCCTCTTTCCCTCGGCTCTTATTTCCCCTTTAATTAATGATCTGCAGTCTCGCGAGCTCGATGCTCTATACACTTGCTCTGTATATTTAATTATAACTAGTAATTAACGGACGGCACCGGCTCGATCGTAATCAAACGTAATGGCCGTCACGGCGTTTCCGCGACTACATTCAAAGCGCACAATTGTACGCGCTGCAACTTTATAATTAGTTGAAATGCAATGTTAAAAGGCCGCGGGTTAATGAACACTTGAGTCTTATGGTCCATAGGAATCTCATTGAATAAGAGAACTATACCATATATAAGAAATGTCATGCCAACATTTGTTTACACAATTGTAATCTGGCTAAATTAGTACTCATGATTTTTTTTATATATTCCATCTACATATGTTAATTCGTTGTCGAAAAGCTTATACAGCATTTCATAAACTATGATGGTTAATTTTCATTTAATATTATAAAGATACAGTTACAGACCCAATTTCTGATCAGCTAAAGATTAACAGCCTTCTTGTTTGTAAAGTATGATTAAAATATCAGTCCAATTTTATTTTTATTTTCTCGCATTATGTATGAACATTGTATTATTGAATTCTAGTCAATTGTTTAACTATTGACAAACCTATACCTCTTGTTATAATTATTTTTCTTTAAATAGCAAAAGGAGCAAATTCTGATCTCTCTAAGTTATATTTTGGCATTCGTCATAGGTATAAATTACCCTATCTCTGATCAAATGATTTTAATCGGGAATTTAATGAAAAACATTGCAATGCCAAGTTAACACAAACGTACTATATAGTTCTGATGTCAGATATTTGTATATTTCAAAGAGTATAACATACTTGAGCTGTAGAAAAGACAGTAGAATTGACATACAAACTTTAAAGATCCAATATTTCTAGATGTTTCTTAGTCGAGTTAATATCGACGGTCAGGTGGAAGAAGGTATTATCTCGGCCGGGGACTTGAAAAAGATGCTATCTCGAATGTATTTATCATTTATCATTGGTGATAGTACCTTTTTCAAGCTCCTGCCGAGATAATGCCTTCTTTCACCCGATCGTCGATAGTACTTATAACCCCCCAACACACCGTACTGCCAAGGTACGTATACAAATGAGATCCACTATATTAGCCAGGAATTGGAAAATGTCAATTCTGATTTATGCCCAAGTTTCAATAATTTTGTTCTTTCAACCTATATATTAAATGAATTTGAAAGATGAATGCAACATTGAGCGACTATTACCTTCTTCGGACATTAAAATATATGTATATTTGTATAACTTTTTAAGCTAATATACATTATTATCAGTTCGAAATAGCGACTTATAGAACGTATTGGTCAGAAATTTTGTTAATGCCGGTACTATCGCATCGGAATATTGATCTTATTTCATATATCGATTTTTGGTGCATACACATAAATATAAAACAGCACAGTCCCGTCACTGAATCTCTCGCCTCGACTTCGTTTCCCCGCGCGCAACCATACATATAACTAAAATTCCACTTTACAACAACGCATGCTTACATAGGCCAGAGTAGCTGAATATATGCGGGTCTTTTGTCAACAGCCCCACCAGCCGAATTGTCGGAGCGGGGCATCGGCGGCGCCGTAGCCTTCTACGCCGACCTCAAGATCATGCTGCCCCTCATACTGGCCCTGGGCGCTCTACTACTGGCCGCAGCTGCGATCGGCGCGCGCTGGCGAAACAGTGAGTGTCTAGAAATCAGCCCCGCGCGCGACTCCCCGCGCTTACCCCCATTGGACATCAGACGATGATTTTTCACTATATAGCGCACTACATTGCCGTGCGCCGCAAGCGCACATCCCAAGCCAACCCTCTGAAATGGCACATAGTGACTGGTCCGCCCCCATTTCCCCTAACTTACACTACTGAGCTCACTGCAGGCTACCGCTGTTTCAGGATACGCGGCCGATCGGGTGCAGCGGCCCATGAAGGAGTCCCAGGAGAACCAGCAGAATGCCGAGACACAGAGGGAGAGATACTATGCGACGATACACAAGGTTGCCCTGCAGAGCAATGCTGGACCTCCGGACAAGATTCCAGGTGAATCCTTCATACGATCCTGCACCGCGCACATACTTATTATATTCCATCTTCATCCGATCTTGTGATCCTATTTCTTATGTACCTACTTGTATCTCGATTATCGCGACGGGTAAATCAAGTCGATCGCATTGTTCGCGCAATTGTTATACGACACGGACTTGAGAGGATGTCCCCCTCTCGACTCTTTATGCATACATCTCCAATTACATCTTATGATGTGTAGGACGACTTATCATATCGAGCACAGGTATGATACGTGCAAGCTCAAGTCCAAGTATTAATTTTCTCTTTAATATATAGTTTCGATCTGTGACATCGACATCTCGGAGATCTTTATTTATACTATACTATGGAGTTTTATTATTTGTAGTTGAAAGATTTAACAGTGCAAAAGTACGATGAGGCAACCGGTACTTTGTATGCGTAATCCGCGCTCAAGAAGTTTATCGAGACGCATTGACTGCATATTTACGCGGGTCACATTTTTATAATAATGCATTATTTGTATGCAGAGTACGAGGGATAATACGCCAGATCAATAATAGGTTTTCACGATAAAGACATTATGGCAAATATATTGATTTTCTTCCAAAACTCCGTTCTGAGAAAAATGATGCCGGTACTGCGCGGCAACGAATCTTTTGCTCGAATCTTACACACAATATATAAAAAGTGAGACGCGCGACCTCACGAGAGACAGGCAGTCAGAGGCACGATGCATATAGGAGATGCTCGTTGGTCGAGGCCGATTTAAAAGGTAGGCAATGGCCTCTGATGGCTTACAGAGACGGCGGAGGATATCTCTCCGTACGCTACGTTCCAGCTGTCGGAGGGCGCAGGGGGAGGCCTGGGCGGCCTGGCTGGATTGGGCGGCCTGGCAGGCGCAGCGGAAGTCTCCGCGGGGGCTCTCCATCCCAACAACACTCTCCTACACAGCTTCATGTACCACGAGCACGCGATGACGGAGGGCTGCGCGAGTCCGCCTCCCGCTACGACGGTTAGTACTTCTTCACCTTTGTACATGTATATATATATACATATGTTGGTCATTACCCGCGCCGCTCTCGGCCGAATCGGATGTCGCTTGTACACGCACACGCACACGCATACGTAGATATGTATAAGAGCCGAAAATGCAGGCTTCATGCGTTGACACCCTTGACGGTTACCTCTTAAAATCACTTACCGCCTCCGTAGATGCTGAGCGATTGGAAGAGCTCATTCAAAAAGTGACATCCTTTCGGCCTGCAGCCTAACCCGCTGACTGCAGCATTTGCTAATGATTCTTCGGCTTTCTGTGCGAGGCAGACGCTCAAGAGCGTGTCGTCGCGTCGACGTCAGCAGCGGAAGCAGCAGCACCAGACCCAGGGCGACGTAGAGAGCGACGAGAGCGAGTCTGACGCGGACCAGCTGACGAGCTCGCGGACCGAGTCCTCGAATCAGCTGGACGCGGGAAAGCTCAAGCACAGTGAGTTCGCACCTGTACTTTACTCATAAGTCTTTTGCTTCGCGATCATTATTATCTATACGTTTCTCTCAAATTTCAAAACTTGCATATGCGAAAGTTGTCTTTGTCTGCGCGCACGTATATATACAATAGTACAATGTATAGCGAAGTAAAAGAAAAAAGCCAACGTACTTTTTTCCCTTTCTTTATACGTTGTATTTTATAGACGAACTATAGAATAGATGCCTACGCATGACAAAACGAAAAAAAAATCGCTTCATATTTTAAAATATATTATGTGTATAAGTATTTGCCCGGTCTGTTTGCGATTGCAGTTCGAGCCGTCTCGGACTTCATGTACCACGGCACGTCGAGCACTTCCTCGGATATTTCACCAATGTCCGAACAAAAGTCACTGCCACGAAGGGGCCGCTCGAGGTAAGTCCTTTTTTATCGAGCCAAGGAGGAACACACCCAAGCACGTGCCCGGCCTTGTCAGCTCCTTCTTCCCAAAATCCTAGCTCTCAGTTCAGTTTGCAAAATTAATGCTGTCATAAATTTCAACAACAACCAAAATCCAGCTCTCTGCGCAAGTTTGCGGAGCTATGATTTTTTTCTCCATTAATTTTGAATTCTGATTCCCAACAATGGCTTACCGAGAATAAACTTGCAGTGCGTTAAATGCTAAATTATATTATACAATTCGAGATATAAGTAAACGTGTAAATGTAAATGTATGTACGAACGCGTTGGTAAATGGAAAGAAAAACAAATAAGTAGCACGCACAGAAGGTTTTATTCTCGGTAAGGAATCTCTTTAATGGGATGAAATCATCTTCAACTTTTTGAATATCATGAAAATTCGACTTAATCATAGTTCAAGTAATGCAGTATTTTTGAATAAAATAAATTTCTTCACGCATAACGGATCGATATAGATGGCAGAAGTAAAGATTGTAGTTTAAAAAAGCTGAAGATGGTCGAGATCCCGCGGGTGATAAGACGGGGAAGACGAGGCCGCGGGTTAGAGTCCCTGGAGAGGCCTCCACTACTTACTACGACTAATCTCGCCCGTGGCGCCGATCCTGCTATTGCGCGACCGGCCCGATCCTCAACTCGCCCCTCCTCGAGAAGATGGCACGTGCCGAGCAGGAGCTCCCTACGCACGATCCTGCCGCCCGTCTCGGTGGCGGAGACGGCCTTCGGCGGCGCTCAGTCTCAGGGGGCCGACCACCACCACCACCAGCAGCAGCAACAGCAACAGCAGCAACAGCAGCAGCAGCAGCAGCAGCAGCAGCAACAGCGCGGAGGAGGAGGAGGAGGAGGTCATCAGGAGATGGTGGGAGAGGGAGAGTGCGACATAGACTCGCTGAAGAAGCTCAAGCTCGGACTGAGGAGTTCGCTATGGTCGAGGCCGGCCGGCCAACAGGGCAACCCCTCCTCCGACTACTCGATCGCGGTCTAGCTCCGTCGACCCCGCAGCCGGCCCGCCGCCGCCGCCGCCGCCGCAGCCGCCGCCGACGCTGCCTTAGCTCCGACACGCCGCGGACCTCGTGAGCCTCGCGATCGACCCCCTCGCTGATCTGTACATAATGACTCTTTAACCTGCGCTCTACTCCCCTTCCTCCATCCCCTTCCTCCATCCCCCCCCACCAGCCCCTGAATACACCTGCTGATTTTCTCGGTGCGATTCTCGCGCGTGTCTCCGTATCAAGCTGCGGCGTAATCTGGGCTGCGGTTTCGGCTTCGCGGACCGCGCGCGGATTATACGCTCTCTGTGGGAAATCACTTTGCTCTAGGAGACCCTATACAAGAATGCCTCGCGGCGGCGGCTCATTCTTGCCTACTTCTTACGCTTCGATTTACGTTTCTATATCGATTTCCGTATGGACTCGAGATTTGGACTGTGCACTTCCTGCTGGACCAAAGCTCACAAATTACAGCCGACTATAGATTCGATGATTTGTTAGAGCAAACTATGACTGTCAAGTAATGCAGCATTTAACGATGCGTTTTTTTATTATGTTGTCAAAGATTTAGTTTGCAATTTAAAATTTCTAATTCTGAACATATCTCGAAACTAATTGACGCTCCGACAACTTGATCATCCCTAACTCCTGATACATGCAAGAATTTCACTCTGCCCTCAAACTGCAGAATATTATATATATATATACGAATCCCAAATGAAATTCTACTGCCACGGAGCACTACAGCACGACCGGACACTCGAGAAAAGTGATTTCCACCCCCTTCCAATTTCGTCGAGTACATATAGATTGAAAAAGAAATTTGAAAAAGAAAAAGAAAAAGGGGGGCGGCTCGAGTATACAGAAAGAAAAGCGGGCGCACACATTACACGCGTATAGAGTGGAGCGAAAGACGAGGCGTTCGTCGCTCGAGCTGCTGCCCAACCCCGTTAAAAATACCTGCCAGCCTTTTGCGTGCACGCGGTGCGATAAAAATGCGCGTGGACTAATTTACAATTCGGGCTCGGATCGCGGTCCTAAGAGTGACTCACAGAGAAAGACAGAGAGAGAGAGAGAGCAAAGACTATACAGACTGCACCCGACGCACACATAACATATACCTATATACGCTCACGGGAGACCCACAAAGACATACACACACACACAGAGACGCGCGAGCAGAAACGGATGGCTCGGCACTTTGCTCATGCGGCAATCTACCGTGTTATACTGCCACCATATAGAGGTGCAGAAGTGGTCCGAGCCTGCGCCCCAACGTTTCATATATATATATATATAATGTACCATCGTTTCGCTGCATGCCATCGTACGCGACAGGATCAACGGCTCCAGCTTTCACTCGCGCTATACTGCACCGCGGCTAAAGTATACGCCCGTCAATTAATCCGATTAGCGCACACATCGCATTCATACACACGCACACGACGACGAGGACGATGCATACGACTGACGCTCCGCACTACACACATACGTACGCGCGCAATACGAGAGTATATTCGTCGCTCCTATATATAAGTAACTATCGCGATTCAAACTACTGACCGTTATTTATATATATGTATATTGCAGTGAACAGATGCAGCGACGAAGGCGCTAAAATGTCCCGCGCTACACCGTTACGCGCGCGATTGAAATTTCCAAGAGTTGTAAGGGACGGTATTATATATATTTACTCTCGAGATTTAAATTAGCGAAATTCTCTAATTGGCAGTTATTCATTATACACTGAATCCTCGCTAATTGAAATTCAGAAGGTAAACGCTGCGGGTATTGTTGAACGACGAAAGAATCTGTAAATATACGAGGTGATTTAATCGCGGCTGGAGGAAAGAGATAAAGAGAATAATCTATGAGAGAAGGGGCGAAGGTGATATGATAATACTCATCTTATTACTCGACGCATACATGGGGTACGGGTCGCGATCGACGACACATTCACAAAAATGTTTGTACATTGTATCCTTTTATATGATATATATAATATATATATATATACACAATTGCCAATTCCTATCCACCCCCCGTTGTCCCGTTCCCATGACCAAAAGTCCCCCACTCCCAGATCCCCGCCATCGGTCCACCAGAAACTCAAGCGACTCTAAGCGATTTTACCCCCCCCCCACCCCGCAACCCCCCCCGTCTTATATGGGCATTCGGCATGCGTACCTCGGGCCTCTATTTAAGTAGCGTCTGACGCAGGGCCATGGGACGAAATACATTCAATAAAATAAAAATACAAATAAAAAAAAGTCTCTTATAAACGAATTATTCGGATTTACGAGAGCAGGAGCGAGAAATGGGATTAGTGTGTACGAGTGAGAGAGAGAGAGAGAGAGAGAGAAAAATCAAACGTCTATTAGTTGATTTCTATTGTCATATACATATAAATATATAAATAATATGGCTGTTGATATTATTATTATTACTATTATTATATTATTATATATAATAATGACTACAATTACCATTATTACATTATTAGTATTTTATAATAAAAAGCAAAAGAAAAAAGTGAAACCAAAAAAAAAAAAAAAGAGATAACCACGAAGAAAAGAAAAGTCTGTACAAAATGAGATTCGACGAGCGGATGAAGCGCGACTGTATATGTATGTATAAGGATGTTAAAAGTATGGCTTTGCGCTTCGGTCATTCCATTTTACGGACGCGGCCTGTGCCAGTGCGCGAGCGCGTCTCGACCGCGAATCTTGGTATATATATACGTCGAATCTTTGCGGCGCGCGCACCAACACCAACACCATTGTTATTGAATAATGAATAAAAAGTCGGGATGGGAGGGGGGACAAAGCCAAAATGCAACAATGCCATGCGCAAAGTCATACGCGTGTATAACGAGTAAGAGGAAAGGGGGAAAAAAAAAACAATAGAAACAAAAAAAAAAAGGCAATGCCCTGCCACGGTGCACGACGCTCTGCCAAACGAGCACAGTCTCTCTCACCTGACGCGTGCATCATTCTCTCTAACGTATAATTTATTTATAGGTCGTTGTTTTATTCGCGGCGGTTCCGACTTTTTTCCCCGTCTTTTCGTTTCTTTTTGTTTTTCTATACGAAAAAGGAGAAAAAAGTTGATTAAAAATAAAACAAAAAAAAATGTGGTAATATATAATAAAGAGAAAAAAAAGGTCGCGTTATAGACAATGTTGTTTCTATATAAGACTATTCAAGTGCCAAAGATTTGACCCAAGGACTAATCACTCTTAAAATCTCGTTTACCGTGAATTTATATTGTACCTCGTCGAGTGTACCTGTATACATCGTTTTGCGATATACATCACCAACAAGAAGTTCTTGCGTTTCATCCACCAAATGTTGGTTCTATAGGGGCGTGATATATCCGCTTCGAGCGAGACTCGCGGCCCGGCCCCTCGCTCTTATTATACATACACCGAATCGCAATAAATAGTATTTTACACTCATGCCAGATTAACGTAACCAACTGTCGATTTTTTACATTGTCGCGTGTTACCGTATAGCTGTACATATAAAAGGCACTACGCGAGCTCAGTGGCTCCGTGTATTACCTCGTGAACAAAAAAAAAAGAAGGAGAAGAAGAAGAAAACACAATAAATCGAGTCTCGATCGAAGCGGCATTGCCACCATGAGACAATGTAAGCGCACAGCCGAATTATTGCGCACACACTCGCCTAACTGCCAAAAATCAACTGTGTATAACTGTATAACCAACTTTTTCACCCTCTTTACATATCCTGAATTTCAGCGGAAATAACGTTTGCGAAAGACTGGACAAAATAAATAAGTGTAAATGTTATTAAGCAAGTCGAAGCACCGAAAACGAATATCTATATTCCGAAATTCTTATCGCGGCGAATTCCACCGGAGACAGAAACAAAAAAAAAAGACATACATACACCACACAAACTTTGATAATCAGCAAATGGAATTAATGTTTTTCGATTGAATATGATTCTAAACTTTAGGTAAGAACGAATCCTATATTACTAAGTCAGTATTTCAGTCGTCTTTACGACGTTGTTTCATTAACTAAATAATGGATAAGCAAGAATACGAGCAAATGTTTTATACTTCGATACTGTGTGTAGTAACACTAGTTTTTGGAGTGATTAACCTCTTGGATATGACTTTTCGAAGGCTGAAAATACGTACGACCGTTGTATAAGCATCAACCTTGTCCGTTTTTAGATGTTATATGCGAGAGACAATTTGAAAAGTCGATCGACAATGGCTTAATTTTCTCCGACAAGGCAATGAGGTCGTATTACGATTTTTTAGACGACCAGTAGAATGACTGTACCTAATGTTCGACTGCGAAATTAGGAGACGCGCAATTAGAAGAAAAAAAAAATAACAAACAAAATAACAAAAATAAAAAACACACAAATACACACACAGAGACACATGCGCGCACACACACACACACAACGCAAGTACTCTTCAAATGAATGTATTAAGACGATACGGCGTTTCCAAGTATTGTATGTCGATCTGCACGATCGATTAAATAAATTGACATCGTTTAAGGTAAACTGTACTAATGATTTTGTTATTTCACCGCCGTATACCCAATACATTCCCAGTCCTTTATTTATATCCCCTCAACTTCATCTCTTCTCGTAAGTACATATAACAAGCAAAGTGCACGCATTGAAAATAAAATATGCTGAGTGGCATTATGGTTTGAACGCATCATCGATTTATTCAATTTATTTCACAAAAATACAAACAGCGTACATATCTATGAGCTCGTTTAACGTGCCCTGGTCATTGTGTACGAGAATATATGTACCCAGAAATAGCCGCGCGTACAAGTTGAAAGAAAGAAAGACAGAGAGACAGAGAGAGAAAGAGAGAGAGAAAGAGAGAGAGAAAGAGGAACGTCTATATACTTTTAGTAGCCAGTCAACTCGGCAAACGTTGAATCCAAGTCGTCGCAAATGTACTTATACTTTTCTTTTTCTTTGCGCAGCCGCTCTGAAACATAAAATAACTTATTGGTATCTGCAGCAGCTCCGTCGTCAGCCGCCTACTTTTTTTTTTGCCCGCCTCGCAACTCTCCCTCCATATTTTTTTTTTCCTTACCTTCCCTCAGATCAAGTTCCGCCAAATAAGATTTCACCGACTTTTCCGCGAAAACAGCTCGTTTTTCCGTCTCGTTCAATCGCATTTTCAAACTTCGCAGCTGGCTCTTGAATTCCTCCACGCGCTGATTGGCCTGAACGTAATTCAATTGAGAAATGGCTTTTTGCTTTGTTTCGCTCTCTGCAATATATATAGATTGCCGCGGATAGAAAAGTATTTACGAAAATATTTGATATACCTTTTCCTCGGAAACTTCCAGTGATTTGAGAATGTTGCCGACTATGAAAAGTTTGTCCTCCTTCTCAGCTATTTTCCTAGAATGTACGAGTTATATACGAAACGTATTAAGAGTATCGAGATTTCTCTCTAATTTATTACAATTAAACTATTATTTATCAATGATTTATCAAGCGATATAGATTATCAAAATTTATGTTCAATCGAATAATACTATTATTTTTTGTTTAAATATAATTAAAAGCGATTTGATTTATCCTGTTAAAAGAATTTTAATTAAAAGCTAATTCAATAAATCGATCATGTCGAAAGCAAATGCTTGTTAACTGTTATAAAGTTAGTACATAAAAAAAAGAAAAAAAAACAATGGAAAAGTAACTTTGATGGAACGGAGCATTGAACGAAGCAAAATATTCGAGAATAAAAACATAATGCCAATTGGTACAAGTAAGTATATATGTATCATACAATGTAATAATCGATCTGTAGTTTATACGTACGCCTCGGTACTTTTGACCCTCTCCTCGACAGCCTCGAGCTCGTCCTCAACGAGTGCCAATTGCCTGGAGATCTTTTCCGACTTGGCATCCGCGTCCTCTGCCTCGACTCTTGCCACCTTCAGCTGCGCCGTCAGATAATCCATCCTCTCCTCGTCCAACTTGCTACGATTCTCCAGAACCCTGCAGATTCTGCGTGGCATGCAAATAAGTGGATCTCTCGTCAGCGACTACGTCTATCTCTCTATCTATCTCCTTGAAAAAGTTGGTGCGCGGCAAACAAATAGGAGGGAGAGGGGAATAAAGAAAAGAAAAAAAGTCTAGCAACCTTTTCGCATCCTCGACAGTGTGAAGGGCCTGGGTGAGTTTTGTTTGGGCGATCGTTCGCCGCTCCTCCGACTTCTCCAGATTGCCCATGCACTGCTGCATTTTTCTGTTGAGCATCGCCAGTTCCGATTGCACCTAATTAGAACAAAAACAATGCAAGCTCAGCTGATCGTATAGCCCTCCGTGGCGCGTAAGCCTTTGAATATCATTTTCACTGCACCCGCGCCGCCTCGATCGTATTAGCCATAGTTGCCCTCCCTCTGTCCCACTCGTGATACTGACCATTAGATAAGCCTTTTCCTTGCTCTCGAGATTGACGTTGGACTTGCCGAGCTGGAGTCTCGCCACCTCCAAGTCACCTCTCATTTGGCCCAACTTCTTCCCCAGCTCCTCGACCTGATCTTTCAGCTTCTCCTCGCGTCCGCTCGCTTCTTTCGCCTGCAGCTCGCACGTGTCGGCTCGGTCTATCGCCAGATCTTTCTCGACCTTCAGAGTTTGCAATTTCTTCTTAATCGCATTCATAGCGAATCCCTTGGATTCAGCTTAAACCCAGCTTATACTTATACAATTGATAGTGTATTTTATATCGTGCTCTATTTTAATTTTATGATATTTTCTTCTTTTTTTACTTGTTTTTTACGCAAATTCAAATCATTTATTTAAATGTTTCGAAACATTCAGATATGTACGTGAAATTTGCGCCAATACCGATGAAGCAATTGGAATACTTTTTATATATATGTATATGGAGAGAGTCGATGGAAATCAGTGTGGCGTGTTTCACCAAGTAGTAACAGACTAATCACAAGCTGGTGGGTTACTGTACTCACCGACCGACAAGAACATTGCTTTATAGACTTGAAATAATGTAAAAAAAAACCACGGCAGTTGTTATATTTTTTTTTCTTGCTAGTTGGAGCCCATAGCGCATTCTTCGACACGCGCATACATGCGTCTGTGTATATATAGATATATGTATGTATATATATATATATATATATGTGTGTGTGTGCGCTCAAGATTCAGCGCTCCAACAAATGCGTCTTGCTTCTTTGGCTTTCCCCTCTGCGCTTCTTCTTTCTCTTTCTTTTTTCTTTTCTGCCCCTCTCTCTCTCTCTCTCTCTCTTTCTGTCTCCCCACCTCTCCCTCCCACTTTGTCTCTTTATCTAACTCTTAACTAATGAATAAATATATATATATTTACGATTTGGGAAATGATACGTTGGACTAAGGATATATATACATAAATCAATGGGAGGAGGGAATATAGATATACGTATATTAAATTTTAACACAATTCAATTATTACGAATAAACGAGTTGTATTGTTCAATTAAAGTTACATCGTTTGATACATATGATTGATGTCTCATTTAAAATTAACTGCGGTCTTATGTTGCATTTTGTACATGCGATAAACAATATATAGAAAAATTCAGTGAAGCGAAAGATGAGATAAAGAAAAAGAAAAAAAAGCCACAAATATATTATATATATGCTGTACCGATTTACCTTTGAGCATAGAAAGAATTCAACGCGTTTGAGCACACCTGAACAAAAATACTCAACAGCTTCGTGTGTCGCATTATATGTAGTGATATCGTCGGCCAAATCAAGCTAAGCCAAGCATTAGAAAAAACAGGAGCAAGCTCCGCATTATATATAGCAGCCAACAACGCAAAACCACATGTGTCTGTGTCTGTGTCTGTGTCTGTGTCTGTGTGCGTGCGTGTATGAGTGAACGTCTGTGCATGTGTGTGTGCGCGTGTGTGTGCGCGAATGCGGTGTGCCGTAATATAATCGTGAAGTGATAATGTCGAATCGCGGAGTGCGATGTGACAAAGCCAAAAAATAATAATAATCAAGCAGCATAATTATGGTAAAGATTTATGACACATGAAGCACGACTGCAGGCCTGGCGTAGCGTGGAATAGAAAGAGTTATATATATATATAGACAGAAACTTATCGTCTAAAAGCCTGTCAACTCGGCGAACGTTGAGTCCAGATCGTCGCAGAGCGCCTTGTACTTTTCCTTCTCTTCTCGCAGCTCGTCTGAAAGTGAATAATAAAAAAATAAGATGAATAATAAAGCAGTTTGCGCCGAGCGACTCCTTTTGCACCCGGGAAACAATAAAAATGGCAAATATGAGCTTTATTACCTTCTTTGAAATCGACCTCTTTGAGGAGCATCTTCACTGTTCTCTCGGCGATAATGGCACGCTTCTCCGCCTCTTTCAGTCGCTTCTTCAATTCCTTCAACTGATCCTTCATATCCAACACTCGTGCGTTCGCCTACAACAGATCGAGATAAGACACACATCCAAGACACCTATATCCATCTGTTCGATCGAAAAATGCAATGTATATATATAATCTGAGAGTTACTCACTTTTTCCTCCGACACGACCAGAGACTTGACGATATTCTGTACGATGAAGAGCTCATCCTCTCGCTCGATGATTTTTCTGTTGACAGACCGAGTCGATTTCTCATTTAACGAAAGGGGCATCTATATAGGTATAACTATTGTATAATATGTATGTATGAATATACTAACGCTTCGCTCGTTTTGACTCGCTCCTCGGCAGCTTCCAGCTCCTCCTCCACAAACTGCAGCTTCTTCGCGACGTCGTCGGACTTGGTGTCGGCGTCCTCGGCCAGGAGCCTCGCGTCTTTCAGCTCCGACGTCAGTTTTTCCATGCGCTCCTCGTCCAATCGGCTCCTCTCCTCCAATACTTTGCACATTCTGCAATCACAGTCGCAAATATATCAGTCTATTAGTGCACTTGCTGCTCAAAAGAAAAACAAAAAAACTGCGATAACAACTCAAAGGTGCTGTAACTTTTTATATTCGAATGATATAAAGATCGTGCTTCTTGGGCCAGAGATAATTCGCGCTTTACGCGGCGCAGGATATATTTTACCTTCTCGCATCGTCGTTGAGCTCAGTGGCACGCGCCAGTTTCACCGTTGCCGACAGTCTAAGCTCCTCCTTCTTGAACAGCTGCGTCTCGATATCCTGGACCCTCTTGGTCATGGAGGTGCGGTCCTGCTCCGCCTGCAAACGATCATCCCCGCAAATCGGTCACTTTTACACCCCACTTATATCTATGTATATATATACATATACATATAGGAATGATCAAAATCGTCTTGGAAGGTACTATATATATATGTACATAGAGGACGAGAGCAGCGGTAGAGCGCGGAAAGGAAGGCATTAGTAGGCGAGCGCGTGGAATAACGATAAGCGAGCGAGGAGGATGCGGCATATGGCTTACCTTGGTGTAGGCCTTCTCGCAGCGCTCGAGCTCCGTAGTCGAGGTCTCGAGGTTGATCTTGCTGTCCTCGTAATCCCTCTCCATCTGGACGAGCTTCTTCTCGAGATCGCGCACCTCGTCGTAGAGCTTGTCGGCCCGAAAGTTCTCGGCTTTGGCCTTCACCTCGTTCACCTCGACCTTCTCGTTGGCCGTGTCCATCTCCATCTTCAGTGCCGCGATTTTCTTCTTGATCGCCTCCATGGTGGTGATGCGCTGGAGAGATCTGGAGTGTCCGAGCTGTCAAAGGGTCCGCAAGCGCGCTAACTGTACGCCTCTCTGTGTATAACGCACTATATCCTGCGCTGAGGTCACCACTTGCGGAGGGCTGGAACGAAAGCGCGAAGCGATAGCGGCGGAGGCAAAGCGGTGCCCTGCAGCTCTCCAAGTGTGCAGGTGCAGGTGTTGGGCGAGGGAGAGAGAGAGAGAGAGAGAGAGTGAGAGAGAGAGAGAGAGAGAGAGAAAGATTATAGAGGGAAAAGTGGCGTTAAAATAACCGGCAGGTTAAACCGCGACTCACTGGTACTCTATGCACTGTCCCACCCAGGTGACGGCTGGCCTCCTCGCGCAGAATGTGTGGAACTGGATGCCTTGGTAAGCGAGGCTAAAATAAAACTATAAAACCGAGCGGCCTACACGGACACCCTTTACCCCCTATAGCATCTCGTTCGCTCACTCGCGCGCGCGCGCCCCGCCGATCGAATCCAATTCTATTAATTGCCCCGCGCGGGATCTCTTGGCTCCTGTCCCGATTCTCTCTCTTTCTCTCTCTCTCTCTCTCTCTCTGATCGGCTTCCTCACACACACACACACACACACACACAGGACAGACTCCCTCGGTGCACTGCTGTATTATGCGCCGCCCGAAATGCGATCTCCGCCTCCCTGCCGTGCTATTTTCGGACAAAAAGTTTCGCGTTCCTGTTTTTTCAGCCCTCCCCCCGCCCCTACCCCCGCCGACCGCACGTAACGGACTCTGTGTCTCGTTGCACTGGCATTGTTGTAAACAGAGCAGCGGTGCGGCGCCCTGTACTCAGCGGCTATACCCAGCTCTCTGAGCCTCTGCCTAATGCGGACCTTATAATCCCCCTCATCACCTGAACCGCGCGCGCACGATCGAACGCAACCGCGACTTTTGAATCTGCCGCGCCACGCTCCGCGCGACACGCGCTTTGCGCGCCATCATCCCCGGGATATATATACATATATTATGCGTTCATGCGCACTGATAATCGCCCCCCTCCCTCCTCTGATATCACATAGGGTAAACGTCCCAATTACTGTGGTGTCGATTAAAATAAAGAAATCTTACGGCTTAAGCTGTGCTGTTCCTTTAGGAAAAAATTATAAGTATTATATTTAGCTATAAAATACACCGTCTTTAACGGCAAAAAGGTTATTTTTCTACTGTTAAAGGTTTATTTAAACGATATAAAGCCACCAAAAAGCAGAATTTGGTACATTTCAATGTTAAATTTCTCGTACCTATTGCTGTGATGTTAGACTTACAACACGCTAACCTAACCCCAAAACTAATTTATATCGAGAAAGATGATATTAAAATTCACATAATTTGAAATGCTATTTGCTTTTAATATATAAATGAAATTTTAAATATATATCTTTTACAGTTCAAGATAAATATATCCGTAGTAATACGTACACGACGTATCGCAGTAACACGTACAACTTCTACTTGTCGTATACTTTTCCCATTTATTTTTATGGTTGCAATTATTTTAATCGTTGAAATTAATTAAAGAGCTCCTTAGATAAAACAAAACTATTGAATTTTTATGCTTCACGATAAAAAAAATAGTCGATCAAATACCAGCATCACCGTAATGCCGCAGTAATTGGGACGTTCATACTATAACTATATGGGGCTGAAACATTCAAAACACTCAACAACTTGCAGTTTTTTTTTTATTTCCATCATTTATTTATTATTTCCATTGGATTTTCGTGTATAAACTTGTTTTTTTCCCTAAGCTTCGCATAATAGCAAGTATAAAAGAGATCAAACGAACAACTGCCTATGTGTACTGCGCTTGCGGTGCTACTGCTGCTGGTGATGATGATTTTCGCTTTGACTCAACGTAGCCTAAGGATTAACTGGTTTTACGCTTTTTATCAATTACGTATAGCACACGATCTATGCGCAACTCGCCATCGGCATAAGCACACACTGCAGTCTCCCATATAGATCTAAAGAACGCCGAGCCATAACACGTACAAGCATTACTTTTTTTTTCTTTCTTTTTTTCGTTCTTTTTTGCCTTTTTTGCTATACAAGATGTGAAAGAGCGATAGAAATATTTTTATTAAATACTGCGTGTGCGCCAATTTATTTTTCTATAAGATTAGTTTGTGCTGTAAATGCGGACTCGGTGTTGAAATGCGCGCGAGAGTCGCGCTTAGTACTTGTAAGAAAAACATTTTGGAATTGTATCTGCGAATAATTGTGCTCGGAATAACATCGATCAAAGTCAAATATTTTTCGTAATACAATAGAAATCGTGGCTACTTAATCTAGTGAGAGAATCGTAGGTAAACGTCTACGACGATCTTAATAACATTTTTTTTTTCTTTTCAAGTATAAAAGACACTTGTTTCATGTACAATATCTGACTATTGTACGTTTAAGCACCCGCAATAAGTCATAATAAATATGTAAGAAATATTTTACTTATATAACATCACTTGGAACTTGTACTCTATGGCATATGCATACAAAAATTGAAAAATTGAAAACACTGTAAAAAGCCGCCTTAATTGATACTTAGCTTTTACCAAGTACGTTCCAATAATAGACGTACGAAACAATTATTTACTTACAATTATATTGTATAAAAAATCTATCACAAATTAAGGAAATTAATCGAAATGTAACCTAATTGTATAAAAACTATCTTCTAACGATAACAATAGTAAAAAAATGTTTGTGTGTATTCATGACCACTGAAACACATTAAATTAAATAGTAATTTTTTTCATTAAGCTTAATTGATGCAAAAGCAAGAAATAGTATACGGACTTTATCTCATATTTTAGCTTATTTTTTCTTTTAAATTGAAACTGTTACTTTTTCGTGCGATTGAATTTGTTATAAAAAGCTTTTAAGATATTTAAGAAAAGTAAGATCGTCATCTTGAAAGATTAGATCCAGTATCAGACTCTATAGCAGTCGACATTACGTAAGTAGGTGTAAATGACAACAAGACTTTAACAACATCTTCTCTCCCCAGAGCATGGAGTTGTCGTATGAGAGTGCCAACAGTGCATTCAGATCCTGCGCAGCTAAGTATCCTAAAATCAAATTTATTAACATAAATATGAAAACTATTTAAAACTGCACTATTGATAATGACTGTATTAAACTTACCTCAAAGTAGGACTATTGATTGTACTATCAAATTGAGCAACCCTATCTCCTAAGCCAAGCCTTACAGTTAATAAACACCAATCTCTACCGAATGAATCGGGAGGATCTAGTAATTGCGCTAAGCGTCTTTGAATAGCAGGCTTAATATTTTTAACAGGTTGCTTTATTCCAGGCATACAATTTTCTATCGAAGTTAATCCACATCCTATTATATCCCAAACGCTCTCACGTTGTCCATTAAAAGGGTTTTTGAAGCACGCTTCTTGAAAATTTCTTTCCAATAAAGCTGAATTAATTAATGAAGGTTCCCAAGAGTGTATTACCTAAATAAATAACAAATGAAAATAACTATCGTCTAAAACAAGTTATAAGAGACATAAATACCAATTTCACATACTTCGTCGTAATCTCGCAGTTGGCTTGGACTCTGCCAATGCCGTTCCAATAACATTCCAGGTGCAACAACTTCAATAGCAGCATCAACAGCATCAACAATAATTCCAAGAAGAGAAAAACATTGCGATCCTGTACCGCGAGGACCACGAACCCATACTTGAATACACCCTTGATCTTCTTCTTCTAAAGTTACAATACATTCACATGGACCCAAACATAATTTCGAACCTCGCCACCATTGGTATAAGTCTGATTCATGGCAGTCCCACGATTGAGTAATTTTTCTCAATTGTACCTAAAGATTAAATTTTAAATCTGTATAAAAATAAGAAAATAAAAACAAAACAATATAAAAATGTCAATTTAAACATACTTGTAAATGTGGAAAAATTGGCAAAAGGTTGTATAACCGAGCTTCTACCGGACACAATCTAAATCCTGCATGTGGTGTAAGTATCAAGTTAGATGATGACCAGGGTTCCCATAGTCCTGGCAATCGTTCAATGAGATTTAAACAGGGAATTTCGTATTCCAATTCTTCATCATCAACTTCACACTATAATTGATAAATACTAACATTATTTAAAAATATGTATGTATAAATAAATGAACAAATTAAGATTTAAAAATATTTAAATTTACCGAAACACATAAATTAAAAGCTTGTAAGACTTGTAAAGCTTGATTAGCTGGGCAGGGACATCGAGCTTGAAAATCTTCCACGGTATAAACGCCAGTTGTTCTAACGCCTAAACGACTTTTTTGATCAGGACTTAATTGCCAACCTATTACATCTCTCCAGAGCCACTCAAGACTTAAAACGTATAAGTCGCCAGGCAATATTAGACATTCCCCAAAAGCCTAAATAAATTTTTAAAGTTTAAAAATAATTCAAATTGCACTCTTTGTATAAAATTGAACAAGAGCATACTTGTAATTGTTCCCCAAGTTGTTTACAGTGTTCTACAGATACCAGAGGGTTTACTTGTCTTACTTGATTAATAAATCCTTTCAAATCTAAAAACATAGGAGGATCTTCCAATGATTGCATATGAGTACGCCAAGCTTCCATTAACCCGTTCCATGTAAGATCGTGTGTACTCTAAAAAATTATATTTAATTTGTATGTGCATAATTTGAAAATAAAAGTTAACTAATAATAGCTTTCGATACAAGGTCGTGGAGGGCCGAACAATATCTTTTGAAAGTCAGCGCGTACAGGGAGTGGCTGGGGTATAATGGTTTTGCGTGCGCGAATTACTAAATTTGTACCAAGAGTGAGCTTCACGCATGACCTTTTAATAGGTTCTATTGAAAAATTTTGCTTACTTCAAGAAACTTTGCTCTTGAATTATTCAGGTAAGTACGAAGTAATTTCAAACCAGGACAAGATGGGTTTGTAGCATCTAAAGCAACAACTTGTGGTTGTTCTCCTAATAGAGGTGTAAATTCTTTCAAAGAAGCTAATAAAGGTGCAAGAAGATTCATTCCATTTATATTATGAATAGGAGGTTCAGGAGCATAAGTTCCAACTAAAATGACCTGTATTTCAGTACATTTTCCTGCAAAACCTAGAACGACATAAAAAAATTATAAGCTAAAAAGTACTATAAATAATTTTAATTGCTTTCCCGAAAGCTATCAAAAACTTACCTATATTTTCAGGCGGAATCCGATCCATTATAAATTGTAACCAAAATCGAGCTTGTTGCAATTGAACAGTAAGTGGCTGGCGTAGACTTATAGTTATTAAATGTACTTGCATTGGTGGCTGTATCATTAATGCTCGATGGTAAGAAACTAAATAATCCTCACGACCACATAATTCCCATAATACGCATTCTCCACCTATGATTATAATAAAATAATAAATTATAAAAAAAAATTGCATTATTATAATAATAAGCTAAAATATATTATATTAATAAACTTAAATACCAGCTTACCTATATTGCATCGATTTGTTTCGACACCAATTGTACTTTCGTATTCATTGTCACTATGCTCAAAACTAAGTGAATCATGTTTACTGGTAACATCTAATTCAATGCTGGGATCGCGCTGCAATAAAAATATAATTTATATTCATAATATATTATATTAATTTATTTAAAATAAGAACTTCAAAAATAGCAACATACTTTTGGAGCATGACTCTGGCTCTTCGACCTTTTAAAGAATCCAAAATTAAAAATACCAGATCTTAAGGAATTAACAAGTGACGATTTGCCTGATGCACAGTGCCCTAGCAATCGAATATGCAAGCAATCTATGGGTCTCCGCGTTGGTTGTATCTGTTTGATGTATATTTCCCTTTGGGCTGACTAAAAAGATAAGAATCTCGTGAAAAGAAACATATTTTACATTCGCGAATTTTAGAAATTTTTATTTCTTAAAACTAACATTTCGCAATTTATCCAATAAACTTGCAATATCTGAATGACCATATTTAATGGCAGTGACATCTGCTCGAATGCCACGGTTTGTCTTATCTACATCACAGCCAGCCGTACATAAAAGTCTTGCAATATCAATATGGCCATATTTTGCAGCAATATGGAGAGGAGTTAAACCGTCCTTGTTGGTAGCGTCTAAATCTATCCCGTGATCTATTAAAAGTACTACGACCCCTTCATCTCCGGCTTTACATGCCACATGTAACAGAGTATCTCGATTCTGAAAATTATACCATTAGTTAAGTTATTTTATTTAACAAGGTTATCAAAATAGAAAAACAAAATATTGTAATGAAAAAAATCAAATATTATAAATTTGTGCATAACAATGAAACGTACAAAGTCTTTTATATCTAGCGGCGCTCCCTGTTGCAATAAACACGATATAGTTTGGATACATCCTCCTTTTACTGCGCTGATAATAGCTTCTCCAAGTCCTTGGCAAGCTTGAGATTCCTGCATAGTAGCGTAAAAAATGTCACTCACTGACTCGATGGCGAACAACTTGTGTATCGAAAAAACTAAAAGGGAAAGTTGAGTATTTGCCCAGCTTGCGATTCCAGTGGTTTCATTTAGTGCACGCAATGCTAATTCCAGAATAATAATTCATTTCAAAAATACGTTTTTATAAAAAAAAAAACAATTACTAACATTTTTTTGAGCACCAAAATTCAATGATGCAAAATTTTATTCAAATATAATTTTAATCATAAATACTAAATTTTTATCCTAAATGAATTATTCAACTAGTTCTACAATTTCTCAGGAATGTAGGTCACATGAGTAAAATTCGCATTCTCACATTATATGAATCCACTGTACACAGAACTGGTACTAATGTTAATCTCAATCAGCATACTGTGTAGTGTGGGTATGTATAACAAAAATTAAATAAAAATTAATGCAAATGGAAAATTAATGTACATAAGTGATTAGTACGCCAATAAAAACACAAGTCATAAGAGGCACTTGGAAGTAAAATATGAATCAATTTCTTGAATTGAAGAAGGAACACACCGTTACAATCCAGGGATGGGTGAGGCAGGATTCTGTAGTTCCTCTCTTCCTATAAAAACAAATAAGATTTTTTAAAATATATTTTTAAAGTCAGATCCATAGTTAGAGTTATATTCATATTTAATTTAAATATAACATTAAAACTACAGATACTTACTTGGGATCCTTGATTAATAATGACTGTATAAAATCCTTAGCATATCCAGAGACATTTGAAAAATATTTTTCATCAAATTGATATTGACATGCTGCCACGTTTGCATAAGTTTCTTGTTTATCTTCTCCTAAAAATGGTGATGCACCACTTAACAATATATAAGTAAGAACACCAACAGCCCATAAATCAGTTCCTAAGCTTAGTGGTTCATAATTAACTATTTCTGGTGCAACAAACTCTGGTGTTCCAAAAAGAGCTCGGTGTTCAGAACCAGGTATCAATCGATGTGATAATCCAAGATCTGTTAACACACAATATAAATCATATATAGTTCATAAATTTTTTATTAAATTTAATCAGCTATAAATATTACCAATCAATTTTATACTGGGCATAGGTGGTGATGAAGATAATAGAATATTTTCAGGCTTGATATCCAAATGTGCAACTTGATGAGAATGCAAGTGACTAAGAGCTTTTAGAACTTGTCCAACCTTCAATGTTAAGTAATAATAAAATAATTAATATAGAACGGAGTGTAAATAAATGTTTGGTATGATTTAAACTTACTACATGAGCAGCTTCAGCTTCGTTAGAAGGCATCCAATGAAACAATTCTCCACCAGTAATTAATTCCAATAATAATACTACAGTAGTTCCAGTGTCTATTACTTTATATAATGATACAATATTTGGATGCCTTAATTGTGCTAACAATCCAGCTTCACGAGCTATAAAATAATAAATTTGTAAGTATTTATAATATAAATACATGAATTTATGGAATAATTTTAAAATATCTTTATATTTTTACCAATGTCAGCTGCTGCAACTCCTCGAGTAACCCTTCGCTTTCTCATAATTTTGGCAGCATATTCTGCTCCACTTTTTTGCTCCACACATTTTCTAACAACTGCAAATTGACCTCTATAACGAAAATTATTTATTATAATCAATATTTATTAGCTTCTAATGTAATAGCAAATGTAAATAAAGAGCTACTTACTTTCCTATTTCTTCAAGTAGTTTATAATTCTTTTCAATCGGTTCATGAACAACTTCCATCAATGTATCCCATTCAAACCCTGTGAAATGTAAAATAAAACTTTATTATAAAATAAATTATTATATTGGCAAAATAGTCATGGTTAAATAATTTATCAAAGTCAAAATTAAAAATATACGATTGCTTAATTTACGTAGCTACTGGATAAAACATCAAGACTATAAAATTACGTATGATTCCGTGTCTACTTATATATAACGATTAGCGTGCAGCAAGAATTATTGCAAGACATTAATAGCCAAACATCTGTCAAACGAATAAACGATACCTAAGTATGCGCGAAGGAAAAAGATGGAAAGCAATAAAAAGATAGAGGGAGTAAGTACTTATTATAGAATTGCTAAACAGAGATAGAGTATCGACACTCCTTTAGGTTATGGAAAATAATTATCATACCATCGCTGCAAGTTCCCGATTGCCGCGAGCTGGTCGGCATCATCTCCCGCACATGAAGAAATTATTTTATCGTTCGATCTACAAGCGAGTCTAATACGTTTTCTTGAAAATCCTTACATTGTGGCATTTGTGATCACTGTCATCAGTCGCAGCCACTGTGCACGTCGCTGTCGCACCAACCATTGCCGGCCGCGGGCCGCCCCACGCACTCACACAATCGATATGCATATACATTTTCTCACCTACATCCTCATGGACGGTACACATTTATACAAGCACACTCATGTATCCTCTGGCTCTCTCGCTTTGCTCATGCAGTTTGCTACTTTTTTCATCACACATGACACAGCGCAGTGGTATAGGCGCTGCACAGTGCACACAAGTCACAACGATTAAAATCGAATCGGAGTCGACTTGCCTTAGTAAGGCTGCGGCCCACGTGTACGTGGCTTGAGCTTGCCAAAGTATATTTTTTCGCGCTCTTTTGTCTTCTAGTCCTCTACTCTACCGATATATACTTTTTCAAGTATAAAATATATACTTATATATATAGTCTCTCCAAATCTGAATTTGTAATTTGTCATTTTACATAAACGAGATACGACGATTTATGGACTTTGATGTTTGACATTTAAATTCCAATTCTATTTTGGTGTGAGCTGCTATTTATTTATGTTCATCTGGACGCTGGCGAGTGGCGGATGGCGATAGCGACACCACATTATTACATACACATTACCACATGATAAACGCGCACGCATAAGCATTGGTGCTTTATTTAAATGGAATCGGATCTTTGCTGTACTGATGCGTAAGGATAGATAAGTGTTTATAATGGCAAAAATAATGGCACCTCGCCGGGAAAATAAGTCTAACCTCAATTCTAGTTATATAAAAACTTGCTACAGACAATTTAAAAATTGGAGCAAAAATCAAGATAAATGGAGAAATCTTCTGGCCTTTGCGACAGATCCAAGAAAATTATTTTTACCTGCTTTGATATTCGTTCTTTCAGAAATTATTATAAATATCATAGTAATTGAGAAAGTGCCTTATACGGAAATTGACTGGAAAGCTTACATGCAAGAAGTAGAAGGAGTTTTAAATGGAACATTTGATTATTCAAAATTAAAAGGTGACACTGGACCATTAGTATATCCTGCAGGCTTTGTTTACATCTTTACTGTGTTCTATTATATTACATCACAAGGAGTCAACATCAAAGTTGCACAGTATCTGTTTGCAATCTTCCATGTTATATTACTTATTCTAGTCTTTAGAATTTATGAACGTACAAAAAAAGTTCCACCATATGTTTTACTCTTGGTATTTTCTACCTCATATAGAATACACTCAATATTTGTTCTAAGACTGTTTAATGATCCAATAGCTATGATTCTGCTTTATGCTAGTATAAATGCTTTTTTGGACCAAAAATGGTACCTTGGTAGTATATTATATAGTTTAGCAGTGTCAGTTAAAATGAACATTTTGCTATTCGCACCAGCATTACTAATTGCTTATATAATTAATTTGGGATTATTTAATACGGTAATACAACTATCAGTATGTGCATTTATTCAACTAATATTAGGACTTCCATTTCTGTTAACAAATCCAATTGCTTATATTAAAGGAGCATTTAATCTTGGAAGGATTTTTGAATTTAAGTGGACTGTGAACTGGAGGTTTTTATCAGAAGATTTATTTATAAGTCCTTATTTTCATTTTTCATTGTTAATATTACATCTATTGACATTAATTTATTTTGCACCAAAATGGATGAAGTACTTAAGCTCTTACAATAAATTGAGAACTATTCAAAGAGATCTTCGTACACAATTTAATAAAAAAGTTGCGGTTGATATGTCAACAGCATCACAATTATTTATTTTACCCATGTTTGCAGCAAATTTTATAGGCTTAACTTTTAGCAGATCATTGCATTATCAATTTTACATATGGTATTATCATACATTACCTTATGTAGCATGGTGCTGTGATTATAAGACTGCTACTAAACTTGTGATTTTAGGACTTATAGAGTGGTGCTGGAATACTTATCCTAGTACTGTTGTAAGCAGCGTGTGTTTACATATGTGTCATCTTGTTTTATTATATGGTTTAAACAATCACATACTGAAAACATTGAAAGGCTCATAAATGACCTATCAATAGTTTTAACAAAAAAGAGTTTTCTGAATTATGTACAATCATAATAATGTAAAAGATAATACTTATACTAAAAACGATTTTATACAAAAAAAAATTATGTAGATATAGTTAAAAACAAATGTGTAAAAAGACAATAACAATGTTTATAAACCACCAAATATATTTATAATACGTTATGAAAATATGTATTTTTCCTGAAAAATAAAGAAAAGCTATTTCATATTTTAAATTGAATAAAGATTTTTGGAGTTAAACTACCCAAGCGCGTCGAAAAAACAAGCTTTTTTTGTGAATTTTTTTTCTCGAGTTCTACGTGGTGGACCAAAAAAAATTTAGTGATTTATTACACATATATTAAAGTTATCAAAAATATTTTTTATTTATATATATATAGAACAAAATGGGGCCGTGGTAGTACAGCTCGTTAGTTCTTGTCTGGCAGTCGCGTGAATTGGAACTATCGAAATCTTGTGGAGTGTGGAGTGTAACCCAGAGTGACTTATTAAGAAAATTATCACATTTTGGAGTAATTTTTTTTTCTCTTATTTAAAGCATAAAAAGAATTTTTTCTTACTACTTTTTTCGCGTTTTTTTTTAATTATTTTAAATTTCCCTCTCCTCGGCAGCCACTTTTGGCTACGCTAACTAGCCGGTAGTGTAGTAGCAGCGCCACACACATACAAGCGAGCGCACACATATACGTAAGCGCCACGCCGCTCTCTATAGATATATCTAGCTTCTGAGTAGCACGACGCCATTCCAGTAGGCGCTCGCCGCTCAGTCTGCAAACTATACTGAAAAGCTTTTCGCAGCTTTAAGCTACGAAGGAAATGTCGCTGCTTTTAGCCACGAGTGCTTCGCTGCTCTAAGCAGCGAAATCGAGGGATTGAGCTGCGTCTTTCGCAGTATATAACGTCGATGAAAACATACATATACCTGCAAGCAGTACAAGCGGCGATGTTCGCATTGATCAACGTGAATGACATGCAGAGCCTAAACGCTTCGGGGTATCGTCGCTCATAGCTTCGAGTTTCGCTGTTAAAAGTAGCGAAGATCGCAGCGTCATACGTATGTGTTTTCTTCGACGTTATACATTGCGAACTCCGTAGCTCAGATCTTCGAATTCGCTGCTTAGAGAAGCGAACTTCTAAGTAGAATGTATGTTGTTAATATAAAAGATCGGGAACTTTTCTTTTTAAGATTATTACTATTGCATGTTAGAGGAGCTACTTCATTTGCTGATATTAGAACCATAAATAATATCACTGATATTAAAAATATTACTTATGTCGACTGTACTCTCCTATAAACTGACAAAGATCTTTCTATAAGGACAATCTGATTGCCCATGAATATTGATTATACTGTAAGACCGATAGAAAGATCTTTGTCAGTTTATAATATCACTGATACATTATTTTTTGATGTTGCAGTTGCTAGAGTGTTAGTGAGTGTTGACGAAGAATTGGATAAATGTTTAAGCGAAGCATCACAATTTCAATTTTCAAAACCTTTATGTGAATTATTTGCTTATATCTCTATATATATTTGTATATATGATCATTAAATGACTTTAAATTGCCAAGTATTTTAAAGGAAAATAACTTAGCGAAGGAATAAGCTGAAGGTATTAATGATTATTATCTTAATAATAATACTTTATTGTCTATTCCTTAAAGTAATATATTTCTGGCAATAATAAATTCTATCAATAATGATATCAATAACAAATGTTTTTTTATTGATGGTCCTGGTGGAAACTGAAAAAGTTATTTACTCAATTACTCAATTGATTATTTAAATAATAATAATATTGCAGTTTTACCAGACGCATGGACTGGCATTGCAGCAAATTTATTAAACGGAGGTAAAACTATACATATCACATTTAAATTACCATTAAAAATAACTGAACATTCAACTTGTAATATATCAGTTAATTCACAATTAAATTCAATCATGAAAAACGTTAAAGTAATTATTTGGGATGAAATTTCAATGGCTTCAAAATATGCCTTTGAATCAATAGATCGCTTATTAAAAGACTTATGTGCTAATAATGAAGAATTTGGAGGAAAAATTATAATTGTATAAGGTGATTTTAGACAAACTTTACCAATAGTTTAGAAGTAGTAGAAAATTAAGTAAAAAAATAGTTATTTATGAAATAATTTTCAATGTGTGAGATTGCACGAAAATTAAAGAGTTTTAAGCAATGAATTAGAATTTAAAAATTGTTTATTAAATGTAGGAAAGGTATATATTCAAAAATGAATTTTAAAAGGAAAATGAAGTTCTAGAACTAGAACTAGAACTCACAGTTGAATTTATAAGCAAAACTGATATTGTAACTGAAATAATTGGGGATAGCTTGAAAGCTGATGATTACGAATTGCGCGAAAAAGTTATATTAGCACCAAAAATTTCTGATGTAATAGAACTAAATAATGATATTTTATCACGATTACAAGGAAATTCAACTGAGTACATTAGTATAGATATAGCTGCAGATGATAATAAAGAAAAATTGGATAATTATGCTACCAGTCGAGTTTTTAAATTCATTAACTCCGAATAATTCCCCCCCCCCCCCCCCCCCCTCCCCCCAGAAATTAAATTTAAATATCGGGGCTATTATTATACTTTTAAGAAATATTAATTTAAATATAGGACTTTGTAATGGAACACGATTAATTGTTAAAAGGTTAATGCAATACTCAATTTTCGCAGAAATTATTAGTGGTAGTAACATTGGGACTGTAGTTTTTTTTACCACGTATTGATTTATCACTTTCTAAAGAAAAAATACCATTTAACATGTCTATTCCAATTCGTCCTGGTTTTGCAATGACTATAAATAAATTTCAAGGACAATCATTTAATAATATAAAAATAGTACTTTCTTCACCTGTTTAGTCATGCGCAGTTTTACGCAGCTCTTTCAAGAGTAAGGTCAAAAGAAAATTTAAGAATTTTAGCAGAAGAAGAAAGAAAGAAAGAAAGAAGAAAAGCTATTAATCCAACATAAAAAAAATAATGATGTGCAAAAAATGTACTCAAAAAAATGTTGTCAGAATAAAAAAAAAATATATTGCGGGTATTTTCAAGTTTTTGAGTGTGTGTATTTATGTACACATGCTTGCAAAAATTACAGTTTCAACCCTGTAAAACGCAGAGCGCGATTTTTTTAATGTAGATTTAAAAGTTAGAAATAGAATAAAATGATAAACATTAAAATAAATATAAAATAAACAAGTAAATTTATATGTATGGAGAATTCTCTGTCAGTAACTGGATGAAATATTTTTGCATTTTCAAACATTTTTCTGTATCTTGTGTATAATAATAAAGTCACTAAAATATTTTGTAACTTTGCTGATAGATGAGGAGGCAAAAATAGCAAATTAACGTAAACTCCTCCTATTTGTTGTTTTCCGGAGTGACTACCTAACGGATAGCGAGTCTCAAAGTCATCATAGTACAACAAAAGAGGTAAAATAATTTTGTCTCTATTGTTACATTCATATTTGGATTTCCACAAGTGACCTGCATAATGTTTGACAATGAGCTCTCTTCATTTTTTATATCTTCCATATATCTCTTAACTTCAGAATATAAACCAGGCATTTTCAAGATATGTTTAAGACTATTTTTCAATGGGATATGCGTAACTGTAGCTTTTTTTTCTTCCGTTTCGATGGCTCATCTTTACATTCTGATTCTTTACAAGAATCATTATTTGCAGGTTCGTTTCATCTTCAGAATCTTCAACTTCACCAATATCAAACTGTATAGGCTTGGAAAAAATGCTATTATTTTTGTAATCTGCAAATCTTAATTTTTCTGTATCGAATTCTCTAAATAAATCTTTACTTTGACTTAATACTACGTTGACTATTTGATCAATTGTGACATTCTTCCTGTTTCTCAATTCGTCAGTAAGATTTTGTTAAAGATATGAAAGTAATGAATTAGCAATTAAATCTTGTACCTCATTAACTATGTTAGTAACGCTTCTCCGAGGTATATGCGTGTCATTGTATAATGACAAGGTAAATTTCCTCAATCCTTTTTTTACTTGAGCGTGGTTCATATTGAATTACAGTATTTAACAAAAGGTGAAAAAACTAAAAAAAATAAATAAAAAAGTATAGAAGGGAAAAGTAAATTAATATTTTGTCGATTAAAATGGATGTAACGTCGTACCTGGTCGGGGGCGAAACGTATCTTACGCCTCAGAAGATTTCTCCAAATTTAAAGGTTTTTCTCTTAACTGTTTGAACTTGAACTGAACTTACAGGCCGAAAGTAGAACTGTCGAGAAAGTTCGGAATAGGCCCATTTATATTGGGACGATCTAGACACGCCCTTTTTCCATTTCCTAATATACTGTAACGAGAGAACTTCGTCAACCTCTTAAAGCGAGCGATCTGATTGGTGCACGATGGTGTCAGGTATAGTGTGCTGTATCGAGGAGGAAGGCCTGAGAGAATTAAGGGGCGCTATTCTATCTCTTACTCTTACAATTTTCAGACTTGCTTTTTAATAATTAATATAAATAATTAATTAAATACTTTAAAAATAATTTCTCTTAATGTAAAATTTAATTAATTTCTAAAGTTAAAATTTTCTAGAATATATAGTGACTTATACTCATGGGTTTGAAATACAAAATCATTAAAATTAGAATTTGAAACAAGGAATGAATATCAATAAACAATGAATAAGTTTTAATCTGTCGTAGAACAATTTTGTAATCTATAACAATTTTGTATTAAATAAATTAATATTAAAACATAATTGGCATTATAAAATATATCGAGTTAAAGTAAATAGTTTTAATCAAAAAGAGCTTATATTCGTATAAAGCACAACTTATTTTTAAAATATATATAATATAACAGGTAAGAGCTAATAGTAATATGAAAGTGATTCTGCATTTGTTACCAATTTATCTATTACATATTTTCTACTTGTATATCTATTATATTTCATTAATTTGGTCGTTATTATTATTTTTCTACATAATTTTGATATAAGAGTTTACAGATTAAATTATAAATTTTTAAAAGTAGTTTTGTCGGCGTCGGTAGGACTATCCCTATCTTAAAACTACTGTTTTCTTCGAGACGCTTCCTTTTTCGGCATGTCCAGGTCATTAAGAAATGCTTTCTTAAAATTCCAAGGGATGCTTGTACGTTTCAAATGAAAAAAACGTGTCCCAAAAAGGTGAATTTTATTCAAAGTCATTTTTTAATCCTTAAAATTAACAAAATTGTTATAACCCCTTATATACTACACCTCTTCAATAAGAAAATATTATATCGATCGTTACTCTAGGACCATCCCCTGGGCAAGATTTGCCGACTTCCGAGACTACCTTTTTTTAAAAAAATCGATATATCTCGAAAAATCATAAATATTTTTCAATTTTTCCAAAAAGTACTTTTTTTACTTATTGTGGGCTGTACTTTACAATAAACATCAAGTATTGAAACTTGAATTTGCACGAGTACTAGAGAACCCGATTTTTAAGGATTTTTTCGATAAATCTCGAATAGTAACAAAGCGATCGATATAAATAAAAAAGGAATCGACAGATCTTTTTGCCTACAACGTTCCTATTTAACCCATTAGTGCCGACGCGGACATTTTTATTCCGGGCGGATGTAAAAAAAATACGAGATAAAAACATGTTTCTATAGGTAATTTTGGCTGCTCTATCGGTTCCTGAGGCCAGTTTGATCCTACCACCACTTAGAAAGGAGCATCAGCAGTTTTAAAGGGGTAGTTTTTACCCTTGAATATTGAAAGTATTTGTAGACTGTATTTGTTGCTGCAAACACGATAATCTTTATGGATATAACTGTAAAAATGATTTCTGATCAATATTTTGATGCTTCCTACTTGAAATAACTGTGTAAATTTTTTACAGGGGTGGAAAATAAGGGTTGAGGGTGTAATTTTATCAAATATCGGGAAAATATTTTTAGGGTAAAAACTACCCCTTTGAAACTGCTGATGCTCCTTTCTAAGTGGTGGTAGGATCAAACTGGCCTCAGGAACTGATAGAGCAGCCAAAATTACCTATAGAAACATGTTTTTATCTCGTTTTTTTTTACATCCGCCCGGAAATATCGAGTGTCCAAAAATGTCCGCGTCGGCACTAATGGGTTAACATAGTATGATCAGAGTTGTAGTTTCTTATTTATTTACAAAAAACCGTTTTTTACAACTTTCCGAATTTTTTGGTCATTTTCGCCATTTCGTATCGAGTTGGAAAAAAAAAAACATCTTAAAATTTAATTTCCTATATGACCATATTTTTTTTTTCCAGGTAGGAATTAATGCCACCTCTTCTCCCTATTGTTTGAACTATTATATACTCATCGGCGATTTTCCTACTCTATGCTAATCGCCTTCATGCACATGTTTTTCTCGTATATATACATGATATACTTCGTGCTTCGCCTTTCTCCCGCAGTCCCAATAAGAAATCTTGTTATCGTGCGGGATAACTGTTTGAGATGTTGAATCACTTTACAGTTTTAGTACAGTTGAAAAATTTGTTTAAATATTTTTAGTGCATTTTAAATAAACAAACCTGACGTTTGTCGCTGTCATTAGTTGGTAAGTACACGTTAATATTTGTAATATTTAGAATAGGTTTGCATAAAACTATATTAAATTTTGAATTCATGTAACATTTTATAAGTTAGCTAGATAAAACCCGTTAATTTATTTCTTTTATAAGTTGCATTTCAATTAAAAATATGAATAATATAAGTGTGAGGAAGAAACATATTAATTTTGTATTAAACGGTGTCGCTGGGCATTACCAAATTCATTATATATATATATATATTCAAAATGTATTATCTCGTCAGTTAACTTTATCTCATGCTCTGTTTCACTGTCTGAAAAATAAAAAGAAGCTTGATAAAAACAAGTATGATAGAAAAACGTGAAAAAAGAGAAAATACGGAAAATGACTAAAGGTAAAATCCTAGCTATGAAATATGTACATCTAATATTATTTAAAGTCACTCTATATATGTTCCCACTCGGTGCTAATCAGCGACGGGAGATTTAAAGTGTGTTTGCAAACAAAGCGGAAGTAATATTTTATCGGTCTTGTGTCTATCGACCGAAAATTTGAACACCGTAGGTCTCTGAATAATACATTAAGAAGGCATTTAAAATTAATATTTATCTAATTTTTAATTAAATAATTAACGTTATAAAAAAATTGGGTCGAAGTTAAAAGTACTTTTAAATAGGCCATATGTGTTTCTAATTTGATAACATAATAATTTTTTTGCACAGATGGTTTAATCAAAATAGGATTGTTATATCAGTGTTAATCATTGATTTTTATCTGTACAAGTAAATCATTCAACTTAGCATCTAAAGGTAAAGTATTATTTAGCAAAAGTTAAATTGTATTAAGAAGTTTTGATTGTTGTATATGCACCAATGTTTCACCTTTATGTATATGATTATTTGAATTTTAATTTCTTTCTGACTCTTATTGGTTTACAAAGTAGATTAAAGAAAAAACTAATACAGAAAATATATTTTGTTTGAAATTTATTGGTTAAATCGCTCATTTAAGGTAAAGGTTTATGTTGTGAAACAATTTTCATGTAATCATAGTCGCTAAATTTTAGAATAAATTCGTAGACAAAAGGTCCTAGCTCTTTGTACTTTTTCCATATATTCTATACCTAGTCTATAACATACATTGTTTCAGAATCGCAGGTCGATTTTTATTTAAGTAATTTTTACAAATAAACTCTTTTCCACGTAATATTATATACATTATTCCTTTTATACTTGTACGGTTCTCAGTATCAAGTCAAATAAGTTATAAATAAGCAAAGTGGTTGACAACCCATCGCTAAAGGAGGATGGCCACGCACGTAGGTAATTGTGCCCCTCACGGGTAACCTTATTAGTTAACTGTGTACTTGTATAGATTACAAAATAAGAAAATATATAAGAGATATGTCTTGCTAAAGTTTGAAAATTAACATGGGTAGTATATCTATAGAGATCGATGCCTGACTGTACTCGGAATTTTTCTACTAATATCCATATACTACCCATGTTAATTTTCAAACTTTAGCAAGACATATCTCAGTTTCCCTTTAGTCTAGATAGTTAATTCTTTTTGGAAAATGTTCCTTATTTTGTAATTTATACAATCATACAGTTAACTAAGGTTACCCGTGAGGGGTACAATTATTACCTATATCCGTGGGCATCCTTTAAGTTTTCTTAAGTTTTGCGAAATTAATTTGATATGAGAATCGTAATTAGCAATCCAAAACACACCCAGACCACTTACAATTTTTAAAAATTGTTTAGAGAAAAAATGTGCCCTTCAAAGAGTTAAATAATGTAGTAAAAAATATTTCAATACAGTGTGCGTAAAATGCGATCTTGCAATTTCTGAAAATTTAAGATGATTCTGTATAAATTTTATTATTAAATCAAATGAGTTTTTTTTAAATCTATTAAAATTTAAATCTAGTAAAATTATAATGAAATTGTTATTAAAGCGATCATATGTAATTATAATATTATTAAATGAAAAAATGAAATATAGAAGAATAACTTTACTACTACTATACATATTTGAAATCACAAAATTAATTAGTAACAAAGAATCTTACACAATGAACGCGCGCTGACACATATTATAGTAATATTTTTAAACATTACAATTTTTTTATTTTAGTTTCAATCATGGCTACGCATCGTAATGTTGACACTTACTCAAGTGGTAATTCTCTATCAACTGCAAATAGTCCGTTGAACATAAACAATATAGTACACAATCCTAATCATATTTTAACTAACAAAAGACCATCTTTGGAGGATGCTACAAATTTAAATAATAAGCAACTTAGATTCAACACTGACGATACCTTATGTTCCCTTCCACAATATTATAACGCACGTAATCAAGCTTCAAGCACGTTAATTCAACCTTCATCATTTTTACAAAACCAACATGAATTAGAAAACACAAGAACTATTCCACCTTTGCAGATTATGCCCTATACTGTTTCCACTTCTGTAGTTTCACAAACAAGCAATGTAACAAACAACATTAATTCTTCTTGCAATTTCAATTCTCCATGCACGATTGCTAATGCTGTTTCTACATCAGAAAGTAGTAACACTATACCACGAAGTATTATTAACTGTTATCCACACATCAAAAGGCCAGAAAATTTTGGAGGTATCTATAGTAACTTTTTCTGTATAATCATAACGTCTTGTCAATAAAGGTGTTCAATCAAAATTATAAAGAAAGTGATCAGTCAACATTGTATTTCATTCTCATCTAACAAGTAATAGAATGCAGATGCAAAATGTAATTTAATTTGATCTAACAATGCAATTTTCATCATTGTATATTAGAACGCTATTAATTATACGTTAAATTTCCGCGTGAGCCTAACAAGTAAAAACAAGTCACAACGATTACAAGTAAAAAAAATCAACTATTAACTTCATTCATTTAAACCTTTATTGACTCGACTGCATGCACATTTCACCACTGTATCATATAAACTTATAAAAAAATATTTATCAAAAACTTTGACTAATCAGTTTTCAATTTTTATTTTTAAAAATATCTATTTTCAATGCTATTTTTAATTTTTAATTTTTAATTTTTATAAATATCTATTTACATGCTTTATAAATGTTTTACATGAGGAGGTTCTATCGATAAGAAAATTAACGATTAAAAATTTATGAAATTTTGTATAATGTCTAAGAATAATTAAGACTCACTTAGATCTTTAGAAGCCTTCTAAAGATGGATTTATAATGTTTTTATGTTAACACGTTTAACACGGCGCCTTATGGGAAATCACGTTTTTGCGAAACTTATTTATGTGTATTTAATTACTTGACGATTGAATATAAATGAAATTTGGTATTTTATCAAATAAATGCATGGGAATTGATAATTGATTTTAAAAACAGTAGTAAGTGCCCTCGAATGTAATGCAATCGATGTTTTTTTTTTTGATAAAATTGTAGGTTAATCTACTTTTGTATGTACCGATAAAATCTCCTTAGAACATCAGTGTATCACTGCAGAGCGAGACCGGTCTCTGTATGTAATCATCAAATATTAATAATCATTTTTAAAAGTTTTCATGTCAGATAGTTTGGAAATGGATATTTTATTTGTTAATTATTTCCTTTTACTTTTGATATACTTCGTAACAGTTGCAAAAATGTAAATTATTTAAATAACAGAATTTTATTCAAAACAATTTTTCATTCTGTCTAACTTTATTTTTTTCCGCAGCACCAAAATTAAATGACGATGACGTGTACAGCTCTTTATCAGATGATTACTTCAGTAAAATGATAGTATTTGCTTATAATAGAGACGTAGAAAATAATCTGAAGAGTCAAAATTTTAAAAGAGTTTCTCATTTATTAGCTGATAAAGTTATAATGTTTGAGTTTAATAATCATCGACAAGAGTAGGTTTATTTGTATAAAAGTGTTTATTGATTAAAATTAATATACTTATTTTATATCACTATTGCAGTCATAAAAAAGAACGATTCACAAAATTAAGTATAACGATTTGTGATGTTTTCCCTGGTATCTATGAACCTGAAGACTGGTATAGATCCTCTAAGAATAATGATCACGCTACTGGATTTTTAATATCATCTTATGAACGGTTAAAGGCAACTACCGTTCATATCGGCATGTTTGAAGGGCGATTAAGAAAACCGCCGAATAGAACCAATGTCGAAAATAAGTAATATTTAGTTTTTAATTTAAAATTTTTTTTTTATTATGACTCAATAACAGCTTTATTATGAAAAATATTTAAATAATTTTATTAACTTATTTTAAGTATATAAAAGTACATTTGTTAAGCAGATTTAATAATATTTATTTTGCACACTAATTGAGGATTTTTATAGTTCACCGATAAATATAGCATCATATCAAAATATACTAATAAATGCACGATTTTTGACATGTTAACATGTTACATGTTTGTTTTTGCGATAGTTTCTGTTTTAGTTTTTGCGATAGTAAATTTAGTATAAATCGATGGTTCCGAATAACAAACGACTATTTTAATTTTCCGGTCTATTAGTCGACTGTCTATTTATACGATTTTTCAGTAGAAGTAATTAAAAACTGAAATGACTAGATCAAATCTAATTTCATTGATACAAATTAGTGAAATAACATATCTTACTTAATGAAACATTAAATCGTAATGCTAGAATTAGGAGAAAGAGGTTATGGAAAAATTCGATTTTATAGTATTTTAATAAGTTTCATAGATTTATAATAAAGAAGGGGATTTAAATGTGTAATATTTTTTATATTTTTGTGATTTTGATGATAATGAATTTCATGATAATAACTTCCCTTATTATATTAATACATGAATATATTAATGTTTATAAATAACTGTTTAAGAAACAAACCAAAGCAAGGTGATATTGTAACATTAAGTAATGTATTAGTGATGTAAGGTAGAATAGGGCAGACTATGTAAAAATGCGGGATATACGGGATTGTCGTGTAAAGAAGGTAGAAATGTAAAAAGATTGTAAAAATCTGTACATAACAATAAATTGATAAATAAAAAAAAATATACATGAATATATTAATGTTTATAAAATTTTAAATTATATTTTATATTTAATTATAAATAAATTGTAATATTTATTTAAAATGAAAATGATAAAATGTAACTTTTATATTCATAATTGTAAAGTTTGATAAAATGTAAAGTACTATTACAGTCAGTGTACCAATTTGTGACCAAGTATATAAAGTAACAAAATGATTCTACAATTTATTGAACCAATACCTGATTAGTCAATGGTTCATGAACTGTAATGCAGTATTAAGTATGTAATGATGTGAACTTCTGAGATCTATATTGGAGACTAAAAATATTTTTATTTTAATTCTCTTGATTGCATCTGCAGTAGTTTCAAGACTAATGTTAAATTTCCAATGCTAAAAGTAAGAATTATGCTAAATTGTATTACATGTACAAGGAAATGATGATATTCTTAAAATTTACACTTTTTAGAGTTATTTTGTTTGTAAATCATAATTAATTTGATATTTTTCAAATATATTAAATTTTTCAAAAATACTAAAGTTTTAAAATGTGTTAATTCTGTGAATCCTAATGTTTACCCATGGATATATCCTCTTTATTTTCCCTATCGTACTCAAGGATGGCGTCCAGGCATAAAAAACATTGTTCGTCATAAATAGTTGGACGAAAAACTCGTGAGAACGTTTCACTTTTTTTACCTCCACTATTTTCACTAATTATAAATAAGCGTTGTCAATTTTAATTTTAGCACCTATATATAAGTGTAGTCGATATGGAGGAAATTTATGTACTGAAAAAAAGTGAAACGTTTTCACGAATTCTTCGTCTAACGATTTATGACGAACAATGCTTTTTTAATAATTAAACGATTTATTAGTGTATAAGTCTCTTGAGCCTGAAGAGAAGGGTATATATATGTTGTTCGCCCTCGAAACGTTGCAACAATAAAGTTTTTTATTTATATTGTGTTCCGTAAAGATCAATCTGGCCTTATCACCTATTTTAATAATTTATTATTTCTGTAACACGTTATCTCAATCTCAATAAAAACTAATTACCCTATTGAAAAGACCTCATAGATACCCGATAAAAAGATGCAGATACATACATAAAACCTGATAAGTTTATCGGGTTTTATGTGTGTATCTGCACCTTTTTATCAGATTTCTATGAGGTCTTTTCAATAGGGTAGTATACTTATGCTACTAATTAATTATTACTGGATTAATAGAGATATGTAGAAAACAACTGACGTTCTTTTTTTTTATGTACATTTGATTTTAGAATTTGTCATTTTCAACCTAAATCGCAATATAATCCGCGCGTTAAGCGTTCGCTATAGTATTGACTGATTTACAGAATTCAAGGTCGAATTCAAATTTTCATATGTTGACTTGCGAATTCGCGGTATACATTTTAAAGATCGATTAGTCGATATAACTGTAGCCTGGTTCAGTTTGAAAGTATAACCTATATACATCTCCTATACATACTGTTGAAGCATATAGGCTATATATTTATTGGTGTCTAGTCTACATAAACTTTATGGAGCATGCTACGTAGACTAAATTGCCCGTTACCATGCCTAAAAAGCTGTAATTTTTTTATTTTTTTAAATTTAAAATGTAAGAACCTGTAACCTTGTATACTTACCTACCTTCATAAAGTAAATCATAAATTTGACAATAGATTAAAAGATGTCATATCAATAGAATTTATTATTGGATATCATATAACTACAAGAAACTTCTGCTGTATATTATGAAATATACATTAGCTGCATACTTACAGTAATTTGATAGAAGCAAACAAAAATAAAAAAAATTATAAATATGTCTTCCAAAGGTTTGTAAAATATATTTTTACAATAGAAATGCACAAAATATCTATAACTTGTAAAATTTATCTTGGTATGTACTTTATTATGGTTTTGGAAATGATTTCAAAAAGCAATATTTGTTTTCAACAGAGAATTTTAAAACAGACAGTCAACAAATATCTTCAAACTTAAAAAATTATGTTTGTAATTATAAGTCACAATTTATTGACCTAAATGATCAACCATATGATGTAGAATGTTTGCTTTGCAACTCTTCATATATTTTACCAACTAATGAACAAGACTTTCTTTCTCATTTGTTTAATGTACATCGCCTTGTGATTGGTGATGTAGAAAAAATAGCAAGTTTGAAAAGGTAATTCATTCTAATTTATAATAATAATATTTATTAATATTGTTCTATGTTTTTCTAGTTACATTCGTTATTGGCGAATTAAATTTAAAGAGCAACCTTTAACTGCATTCTGTACGACATTGACTGCAGACAATAGTAATTCATCATCTGCAGACAATAGTAATTCATCATCTTCAGACAATAGTAAATCAAAAGAAAAAGAGTTTTATTTTTTATTATCAGACTGTTTGATGGAAGATAAAACATTAAGGGATGAATTACATCGAGCAAAATTAGTAAGTATGAAATACTATTTATGTACTACACAGACTGAAGTTGTGTTATTGCATAAATAATCAAAAATATGATTATAGTTAGTAAAAGTATAAATAATAAATATAATTCTGATTCTAGGAGTGGGTTCTAGCAGAACAAGTAAAAGAAAGAGCAGATAAAACATTCAAAAGAGGCTGTATGTTTTGCAGAATGGAGTTTTCAGGTTCGCGTATGGAATACTTGAATCATCTCTATCAAAAACATAATATTTTACTTGGAAAACCAGATAGTTTAGTTTTCATTGATGAATATCTTGACAAAATAGAAAGTAACGTAGAGAGGTATGTCATGATATAATAAAGTATATTAACAAAATCGATTTTTCTTTATATTGTATTAATTTTCTTTTAGTTTTGTATGTATATATTGTGAAAAAAATTTTAAGAATCGTTGTGTATTAAAAGAACATATGCGAAAAAAATTACATAAACAAGTAAATCCTAATAATAAAGCATATGATAAATATTATATAAGAAATTACTTGCCCGAAACTTCAAAAAATGAAAAACGCAAATCTTACAAAATGGTTAGTCAAATCTATTTGATTAAAATTTTTAAACCAGCTTAAAATTTCTTTTAATATTATATTAACCCTAATAGCACACCATAGTAGCTGAAGAAGAACCATCTGGATTTAGTGATAATGAAGATGAAGATTGGTCAGACTGGAATAATGAAACCACAAGTGAAACTATATCATGTTTATTTTGCTCACACAGTGAGCAAGAATTTTCTCCAATTTTAGAACATATGAGGTTAAAGCATGGATTTGATTTTGAAAACATTAGTAAAGAATTAACTTTTTATCAAAAAGTGCGAATAAGAATCATATTAAATATTGTAAAGCATGTTTAATATGAAAATTTATAATGATAATTTGCATATTTATTTATTTAGGTGAAAGTAGTTAATTATATAAGAAAACAAATTTATACCAACAGATGTGTTTATTGTGATGCAAAAATAGATAACGATAGTGCACATATGGATGAGCAAAAACATTACAAATTACCAGCAAAAGAAATATGGGATCAAATAGAGTTAGTTCACTATTCATTGATTATTTAGATTTAGATAAAGTACAATTTTAAAACAAAGTAAATTATTTTTTTTTCAGATTTTATTTTCCAATGTTTGAGAGTGATTCCTTTCTATACAGTTTGGATGATAGTGATACTGATGAAGTGACTTCATAAAAATTAAAATTGCTTGAAGTCAACATGTATATAAATTGTACAGAAATTAAAATTACATGGCAAAAAAGATAATAAAAAAAATTATAAATTTTTATACATTTTGATTGCTATTGTTTGTATATATAAATTAATAATGTTTTTTTTTTATAATTTATAGGTATAATTTTACTTTATAAAATTGTACTTGATCAATTAAACTGCTCAGTTCATTTTTAGACAATATATAATAAGTATTAAAAATAAAATGTATAACAAAAATTTATATTATTTATTAACTCAATTAAACAAGTAACAAGACTTTATTTTCCTCTTTTTTTGTAAAATAAACCTCTGCTTTTAACCTTTGAAATAATTGGTTTAGCAGCATTACTTGTAGAAGCTTCTACAGATGGTTTGTGTTTATCATGAAGTGCACTGTATAATAATTCTGCATCACTTTTATTAGAAATCATTTCTGCTAATTCATCCTTAAAATATTTTATTTGTTATTTAATAAATATTAAAAATTGAAATGTTTTAAAATATAATAAACAGCAATCATACCTTTTCCAGTGTAATCAAATGATCTAAGGATTGACCTTTATTTAAAATTTGTCGCAAATTTTTCGAATGAACACCCGGTAATTTCGCAAGAAGATCTTTAATATGACAATTGTATTTCTCAGCCATGACATTTTGATCATCAGTATCATCATCCATTCCAACTTGTGCAGCTTTTACTGCATCTGGTTGTGGTCTACCTTGCTGTTATTAGTATAATTTTTAATAAATATATTAAACTAAATTTGTACTCAACAAATAAATAAATAAAAAAACAGGTTGGATACCTTGAGTTCTTCAAATAATTGAGAAGTAGCATGAGGGCTGGGTGACCACACTAGCTTTAATCTCGGAAAATGCATTGTAAGCAACTGTAATTTGTGGGTTATATCAATGCTTTTCATATCTCTGCTGACATAATAATTACCCTGCAAAAAAAAAATTCAATTAATCCACACATTTCTATTTAATTTAAAATTATAATAATTTCTCACATTTTATTTACCTGTAAACCAAACGGTTTATTTTGATCAAATTCGATAAGGAGCATTGGTTTTGCATAATAACGTGTCATGGCAACAGCTTGATTGTACAATCTACCAGAATTTAAAGATCCTATTAAATCTGAAATACTTTTTCTTTCCACGCATATATCAGGTGATAAAATATAATCACCTATCTAAAAATTATATTTATAATAAATTATGTACATTGGGTGAAATGTACCAATGATTAGGTATAAATTATATTTTCGATGCAGTGAGGGTAAAGTCGCATTTTACGTTTTGTACCAATTTTGAAACATGCAAAATTATGTCCTCAGCATCTCGGTATAAAACTTTACACTCTTGCGTGATCCCAAATCCCTTGGGCCCAGCGATCACACACAGGTATAAACTTTTACACCCTAGGTACGAAAAGTAATAAACTTACAAGTAATGTTACAGGTTCAATTTCTATATCACGTTGATGTAATAAAGATGGAAGTTCACTTCTAAATTCTCTCATATCTACAATAACTTTATTACTAGTCACAATTTGATCTTCTTTTAATCCTCCTTTTCGCGTATCTTCATCGACGTTTTCCGATAATGCTGATTCTACAGTCTTACCATCTTGTTCTACAGGAACAACCATTGTCTAGAGTATGATAAAATTATGATGCATTATTTTTTCAAGAATAAACATATCTTTTTATGATAAATATTAATACTCACGGTTTTCGCAGTAACAAGTTTATCAAAAGCTTCTTTTTCTCTACGTAAAGAAGTTAAATATGCTTGTTCTTCTACAGATCCACCATAAATTAAAAAATAAACTTTTAATGTTATTTGTGGGTTTTTATTTTGATAAACCTGTATTATAAGCATCATTAATATAAGTCGAAAATACTACTACAAACATTATATTTTCATTACTAATAAAATTTCTAAAAACCTCAAGCTGTCGTACTGATGAAACATCAGCTGTATACATAATAACATAACTTGGTAACGCTTCCTCAAGAGTTTTATGTAAAGCCATTGAATCTCCACCTTTCTTAATTGACTGTATTATTAATAATGGCTCAGTAGAAGATATAGTTGTTAAATCCAAATCAGCAAGCTATAAAGATAAATGATACATTACTTAGATTTACTACAAATTAAAATAACTTGCATATGTAACTTTATTCATTTTTGACATAGACCTGTGAACACTCTTCAAAACACTGACTAGAATTTTGCTTTTCTTCAGAAGTATTGGATTCATCTTCATTAATATTTTCAGGCTTTTGAGATAATGTTAAAACATAACTTTCTCGTTCCTCTTCATTATTTTCAGAAGAACTTTCTATTTCAGAATCAGCATGTGCTTTTCCAGATTTAAACACCGTATTGCTATAAAAGTAGAAAATGTATTAATTTATGAAACAGAAAAATACACAAAATAATTACTTTCATATATTTATGAAACAGTGTCTAAAAAATTATACCTGGTTCCAGGTTTTTTTAGATTTTGTATTTTATCAGGCTTTAATTTTTTCATGGTTTCAAATAATAAATATTCTTTTGCTCCCATAGTTAAATAATTTTTTAGTTGACTGCAAGTTCTACTATCTTGAGTAAGAATAAGAATTTTTTCTGGACCATCTTTCTTTTTTTTTCCACTATCACTATGAATTTCCAAAAGTATTTCAGATAAAGCTGTCCACTTAGGATTTGATTCTGGTTTTAAATCTGAAATATTATTATTGCAATTTATTACAGTACATATACATATATAACATTGATGCTTTTTTTTAAAATATTTTCATTCTTTAGTTGTTTATTTACCTCCATTATCGGCATAAACTCTTGATTTTGCACTTCTGAACATCTCATCAACAACATCTAGAACTGTCCATCCACTGCTTTTCATAGCATATTCCATTGTTCGTAAACTATTGAGCATTGCATAAAAGGATACAGAGTCTTCATGTGTTAAACACCTATTTATAAATAAATACTAATAATATTTTCATTCAATTCTCAATACATTTTATACAGTAAATATAATAGAACTTACATTAATAATGATCGTTGCGTTTTCAAATCTGCTATTAACTGTTTAGTTTTAGAACTGAGTTGGTCCCAAATTGGATCTAATTGTAATTGTAATTGTTTATGAAACTTTTTTGCCACAGCATTTTCAACAGTCAATTCTTCCAAATCAAGCTAAATTTGAAAATTATATTTATATAAATTTATGTAAATCGATATATTTAAATTTATAATTTATAATACGTACATATTTATTTATTCTTTTCAATTCTTGAACCATGTAGTTCATAACATCAAGTAATGCAGTTTGAATGTTTAGCATTTTGGATGTTAATTTTACATGTAATTCAAAAACTTCAGGCTAAAAATTGAAGAATATAAAAAATAAAAATTTGCAAAATAAAATAAAATATGATATATTTACTGAAAAGATGTTAAGTACACCTTATACTTTGATAAACTAGTATTAACTATTTTATGAAATCGAGGCCAAAGGTACAATTTTTTCACAAATAATTTTTTCATCACTTGTTCTACTTGTGCATATCCAACAGTAAAGGCTAAGGCTGAATTGGTAAAGGCCTTAATAAAACCAGTCTGCAATTATTTTACACAAAAACTAAGATTAATTTTTCATTTTAAATTGAAATTTATACTAATACTGAAAAATGTATATTACCTTATTTGTCCGTCTATAGAGTCTAAGAGCAAAAGCTTCTTGGTGTGAATTCAATATTGAGTGAGCTCTATATACAAGGATTCCACTAACTAAATTCAATGGCACCCGATTTTTCAACAGATCAACTACTAATATTCTTCCTGATATAAATAATACTCCTCCTTCTAAATATGTAATGTCTCTGTAAACATATATGAAATTTTGTATTTAGTAAATTTAAAAATATTAACATTGTTGAAATAAATAATAAATTATAGATTCAAACCTTTCTTCTGATAGACATTGTGCAGTGATAATTCGAGGTAAATGTTTTACTCCTTGACTTTTTAATTTTTCAATGAAATAAGTTTCTTCTTGTTCATTAGTTCCAAGAACAATAACAAGCTGTCCAGGATCAGAATATGCTTTTAAAATATTCATAAATACAATCTCAAGGCCAAGACCTCTGCAAAAGATACAAAATGTCTTAAAAATAATAATAAAAATAATACATTAATTAAACATAATTGAAAACGTTACTTGGCTGAAATCACTAGACCATCTTCTTGGATTATTTCCAAAAACATTTGATTTTCATATTCCAACATTTTATCAATTTTTTACTTAACACTAAAATAGTACATGAAGTAATAAATCAATCAGTGACCATAACAAAGTTAGTACAAAAGATGTTTTTTCTTTCTGGAAAAAAGACATATTTATAGCATTAACCCCTTAACTGCCAATGCTGAAGATTTGATGGCAAAAATCTAAGTGAACCTTTGTCATTAATAGTTATGGAGTCAAATATTTTAACGTAGGTAAATATTATTAATTATTATTAACCTTTGGATTTCGGGCCCCTTGAAAATTATCATCTGTTGGATTATGATCATCAAAAATATTTCCATTAGTATCTATTACTTGATAAACAAGTAAAGTATAACGACTTGATTCATGAGATGGATGTCCATAAACACCTATACTAACTGGCCTTTTAAAACTGAAATAAATGAAACAAAATTAAATATTTTCTATAAAAATCTAGTAATATAGGTACTTAACTTAAAAAGTTACCTTTGAGGTATATAAATTATATCTTCTCCACAGGTTGTAGATTGTAAACAATAGCGATCAGGTTCATATGTTGGTTTTGTAGTTGTTTGCGAAACATAAATATCAGCATCTCCTAATCTTAAAAAATTAAAAAGTATTTTAATAATAGAATTATATATTGAAGAAAATAAATTTTCTTAAATAAACAAGTTAGTAATTACTGAGTAGTTAAACGAATCTTGATTAGACCATCATACATTAGACTATAATATTTGTAAGATCCAGCAGGTACATCATCGATCACATAATGAAGAAGATTTTCTAATCCAAATGCTGTACTTGCCAAGTATGCCTAAATTTATAAATAAATTTTATACCCTCAAAATAAAAAATAATATTAATTTGTTGGGGTATTCATTTATTTCTTTTAGACTTACAAAGACTAAAGCGATGATTGACAATTTCGTCATATTATAGAAACATCGTACTACTTACGAACTATTACAATGATTACTAATTAATTACCAAATTTTTTAGAAAATTATAAAGCCGTTTATATATACAATCATTCATGAAGGTTTCATTTACATTATAAGAGTAAAATTCATGAATCCATGTTAGTTTCCCTTATACCTTATACCGACCAATACCGCGAAGCGGCAAAGACGACGGTCGAGTGGCGACCGGGGCGACGACAAACCATACCACTATACCACAGTACCACATTCAACTTTTACCTATATATGTATGTATGTAATGTCATATATAAATATATATAGTGTGACCGTGAGAATGAGAATTCCTTTATGTACATGTGTATAGTCAAGTCAAGATGCAGTGCTGGAATCAGGAATCTGGATTAGCGTATAGCGTATTGTTGTTCTTGTGTAGTATATATGTGTAGTGTAACATCGTTACGGCCACGGGCAGTATCGCATGCATCCCGTATTTCATTTTGCGGTTTCAGCAAATAGCTGATATCTAGATTGTTTTATTTTATATTCCGTGCAATTATGATTCGATGTAAAATAATTGATTTTTCGAAACGAGGATAGTGTACATATCTAAGATGAAGCTGTTACTGATTTCGATCTTTGTTGATAATAAATGTTAGTCTTGCAGTCTATTGTTTTGACTTATTAAAATGGCTTCTACAGAAATAAATGAATTTTTGTGTGGGCCACTGGTGACATGGGTAAGTGTATTTAAAGAAATAAGCTAATCAAAATATGAGAATAATCGTTTAAAATAATAATGACCTAACCTTAAACAATTATCTTATAGTTTATCAGCTGTCTGGAAGATCCAAATGCATTAACAAATTATGACGATCTTGTTGATGGGGTTTTATTACACAACGTTTTCCTTCAAATGTAAGCTTATTCAAATACTTGTTATATCTCTCTTATAATTCACTTTTACTTAAACCATATTTGTTTGATGAACTTTTTAGTGACCCTGAGCCTCTGCATGATGGAGTAATACCATCAGGTGGAGATTCAAGAGTACGTGTGAAAAACCTGGAAATTGTTGTTGATAATATGAAACAATTTTATGAAGAACAGTTGGGTCATCTGTTACTCACTGTACCAGACACTTTCAAACTAGGAAAAGATCCAGAACGACATGTTGCAGAAGCAAAATTATTGCTATTATTACTCTTGGGTTGTGCTGTACAATGTTCCAATAAAGAAGATTTCATCACTAGAATCAAAACATTAAATGTTGATACACAATTGGCAATAGTCGATTGTATTAAACAAGTCACGGATTATCAGGATATCGTTGTAACACAGGAATCTATGGAAAACGTTAACATGGGAATTGTATTTACTAGGGTTAAAAAATTATTGCAAGAAAGGAATGCTTATCGCACTAAGTTAAAAAGTATACAAGCAACTAATAACAGTGACTGTGAAGGAATTGGAGATTGCTCTGCAAATGATAGCACTGCTGATGATAGGAGTGAAGAAAGTGCATTACTAGGCATTGTAGAAGATTCCTCTGGTGCAGGAGGGGATATGTCAACACCAAAGAAAGGTGGAATGACGGCTTCTTCAATGACAAGCAAACTAGAAAGATTATTTAGTCCTTCTAATAGCAGTGGTCGAGACAATAGCTCTAGCAGAGAAGAAGTTCACCGATACGCAGTTGAATTGGCTGATTGGAAGTCAAAAGTAAGAAAACAACGTCAAGAACTGGAAGAAAAAACTGAAGCCTTAATCGAATGCAAAGAAGAATTGGAACATAATAAGGCAGTGCTTGTAAAATTGAGGGAAGAGAATCAAGAATTGCTGCTAGAAGCACGAACAGCAAAATCATACAGGGATGAATTAGATGCAGCTGTTGAAAGAGCTGAAAGGGCAGATCGCTTGGAAGCAGAAGTAGCTCGCTATAGAGAGAAGCTAACTGACATAGAGTACTATAAAAGTCGAATAGAAGAGTTGCGAGAAGATAATCGAGTCTTAATGGAGACACGAGAGATGCTAGAAGAACAACTGAACTCATCGAGAAAAAGATCTGAGAAGGTGCTCGAATTGGAATCAGAAATAATAAAATATGAGCAGTTATTGAATGATATGGCATTAGAACGCGTAGCGGATAGAGATAAGTACCAGGAGGTTTGCGAAGAGAATGCACAACTTCAACGATTGATCAAGAGTGTGGCCAGCGAAGTGGCCAGCGGTGCTCTTTCTTCTTTGGCAGGAACTGGTTCAGCGAGCGACTCCGAAGCTGACCCTGCCGATGGTTCCGGGGCTTCCACAGACAACAGACTGTCCGAGCAGCTGTCCAACAATGCACAAGCTCGCGCTCTAAAGCTCGAGCTGGAAAATCGCCGCTTAACTAGTCTGATCGAGTCTCTAAAAGAGAAATCCTTCCACGAGAGCTCTTCCAGAGTACTGGAACTGGAGAAAGAGAAGAAGAAGCTATCGCTCAAGGTGGACTCGCTGAACGACAATACCGAGCGTCTCAGTCAGCAAAACAAAGACTTGGAAGTTGTATGCAAACAGACGCTCGAGGAGAACAAGAAGCTGCAAGCCTGCCTATCCACTCAGCGCAGTAGTCTCGACAAGCAGCAGCAGGAGATCCAGACCCTGCACGGCAAGCTGACCGAGCTCGAGCGGGGCTACGAAGCCACCATCGCCAAGGAGAGACAACGGCTCCAGACTCTGCTGGAAAGCGCGGAGAAGCGCGCCGAGGACGCCGAGCGCAGCACACAGAGCAAGGATCGCGAGCTGAACGAGCTGAAGCTCATGGAGGAGATGAGGAGTCGGGAGATCAAGGAGAAGCGGGCGGAATTCGAGGCGAAGCTCGCTGCTCTAGAGAAGGACAAGGAGGCGACGCACAGGGACGTGCAGAAGCTACGCGAGCTCGTCGAGACGAAAGACGTCGCCCTCGACGAGGCGAGCAACACCATCGAGATCCTCGAGAACAAGGTCGCCCAATTCCAGCAGGAGATCGGCAACTCGGCCGCTCAGATCTTCCGTCTCCGCGAGATCGAGAGGTCGAGCAAGGAGCTGGACTCGCGCGCCGCCATCGACAGAGAGGCTCTCGAGAGCTTGCAGTCCAATCTCGTCGCGGAGAAGCTCAATCTCCAGCAGGTCCACGCGACCCTCGAGAAGCTCGGCCTCCACGCGGAGGCAGTTCTCTCGCTACCCGCCGAGCAGATCCTCGACAAGATCTCGGAGATACCGGAGGTCGTCAGCAGAGTCGTACAGCACCAGGAGACCACCTCCAAGCCGATCGAGGAGGAAAGCCCTTCGCCCGCGGAGGGCAGCGAGAGAGCACGGACTATCTCCACCTCCTTGGACGTGGCCGGCGGCGCAAAAACGGAAGAGCAGGAGAGTCTGCAGGCGAAGGTCCTGGCTCTGCAGGCCGCCTCGGAGAGTCTGCTGTCCGAGAAAGCAAAGCTCCAGGTGCACGTGACGCGGCTCGAGTCCCAGAGCGCCTCCCTCAGCTCGCAGCAGGCTGCCCTCCAGCTGGCCAACTCGAGACTCGAGGCCGACATGGACGAGCTGGCGAACGAGCGCACCGCCCTCGAGCGCGCCCACGCCGACCTGGGCAGAGATCAGAAGCGGCTCCAGTCGCTGCACGAGCAGCTCAACACCGAGTACGAGTGCCTCTCGCGGGAGAAGGACAGTCTCAAGGTGAGCCTCAGGGATGCCAAGAACGAGGCCCGGTTATTGCGCGAGTCCAGCGAGAGGCTCGAGGCCAAGTGCATAGCTCTGCAGGCCGAGCGGGACGCCCTGCTGGCCAACGCCAAGAGTCTGAGCAACCTGCGCGGGGAGCACTCCAAGCTCAAGGAGGACTTCCGGAATCTCTATACCAATACCGAGACCCTCAAGTCGCAGTACCGCAACCTCCAGGAGGACTACCGTAAGAACAAGGTGGAGAACAACAGACTGAGCCTGAGGCAGACCGAAATGCAGGGCGAGCTCAGTGCCAAGGACGACAGGCTTGCGGGCCTCGAGCTGCAGATCGGCAAGTTGAACCAACGCTGCGAGATGCTCCTACAGATGAACACCGGCCTTGACAACGACAGGCGATCGCTCATGGATCACATATCTCTGCTCTTCAGCCAGTATCACGAGCTGCTCACTCATTCGCTCGAGGACAAGGAGCACTACCACATGGAGGAAAAGATGTACACCGACAAGGTGAATCACCTTTATCGACAGAAGGAGAAGCTCGAGGAGAAGATTATGGAGCACTACAGGAAGCTCGACAGCTGCTCCACCAAGAAAAAGAGCCTCGCCTCGAGTTTGGTCAGACGCGTGCGGAAAGCTGGCTCGGGGCTCTTCAACCGAAACAGTCGACGCTCCTCTTGGAGCGCTAATAACACAGCTCTGTCCGACGAGAATTCTCTCAAGTCTTCCTTTGCAAATGACGATAAGCCTTACGACGACGAAGACGACGAGGAGAACGTCGAGGCTGATCTGGAAGAGGAGGAGGAGGCCGTCAGGCACCACGAGTCCAATTCCAGTGGCGACGACTCGCACATCATCGACCCGACACTCGATCCCGAGGCTCTGCGAGTCGACGATCCCTTGTCCTTAGCCCATCCTGGCACCAGGAGAACAGTTTATTATACAGATGACACGTCACCCTCTCTGACAAGGACGACCAGTCAAGAAAAGAGAGCAACTCAGGATCAGGACGATCCTTTGTATCAGCAGCAACAACAGCAACAGCAGCGTCATCGTCAGGAGCCACAACGTAGCAGCGATAACGAACAATCATACAACGAACCCAGACCCCTTCTCATTTACAACAAGGTTTCAGCGGTAATAAACGACTCAACGACAACAACGGCCACGACTACGCCTAAGAAAAGTATGGACGATTCGAAAAACATCGAAAAAGATCTGGTTGAAGGCTCCAACGAAAAGGACCGTAAGACTGCCAATTCGGTTTGGTATGAATATGGTTGCGTATAAAGGATGACTATAACATTGAGAATAGCATGAAATTTTATGCGGTTATTTTCATGACAACGTGTTAAATCGTACCAAAAGGCATTTCACATAAGATGATTTATGCTTTGCTCTGTACTTTATTTCATGCTAGATTATTACTTGACTGTTTGTTTACTATTTTCTGTATTAACTGTCACGGTCAATTAACAGCTTTTAGTTTTATCGTTTGGTTGTGTTGAGGCCACAGTGACGAGTAAGTACAGAAGAAAGTAAATAATCAACGAATGCGACTGTGGACCGAAAGGTATAAGCGTTAAAGCAAATCGTAAAACATCTATTGCAGAATGTCCTATATCTGGGCTATCAAATCCAATAGCTTCCACGGGCTTTATTTATTTCGATAAAAAAAAGTATTAGGGTCGACCAAGGCAAAAGGATCATATAATATATATTTAATTCTAATCAGCAATATGGTGCCAAAAATCGTGTGTAAATTATTGGTGCTTTATAAATTCGGTACATTCTTTGTTTTATTGTTAAAAAAAACCTTAAAAGGTATTTTTGACTTAACTCTAAAAAAAGTAACTTTCTGCCATATATTTTTTAAGTATACACACCCTTATTTTTATGATATATATTTATATATACGTTAACGTATTAATAGTTATGTATCATGAAAACCAAAATTTTTTAGTTCTTTGAAAATGTAAAACATTATTATTTAATTAAAGCAATACGTACTTTCCTGAATTAAAATATATGGCAGTAAGTTGAAAAAATTATTGCAATGATAAAATGTTTTTTTTCAACTGATTGATTCAAATTGATCAAATTATACTTATCCAGAAAATAAATAACTGAAGCTAATATCTAAAAATAAAATACGTGTACAAATGAAAATATAGGCTACAAATATATCCATGTAAAATTAACTTATGTTGTATTCAAAATATGGTTTGATAAAATAATTTCCTTTAGCCATTACATATGTATTATAGCTAGAGATTCTTTTGCCTTTGGGGCTTGATACCGTAAGCTTAACGCATTAGCAGAGTATATTTTTGCGTCTATTTCGTCAACAATAACGCTACAGTGAGCTTGCAGAATCAAACCTGTATATGAGGCAAAGTTGGTAATTGATATATTTTTTTAATATCCATATATTATGTAAAGTATTATAAATTTTATAGTACTCAATACAATTCTACTTTTTTCCAAATGTTTATATTTTCAGGTCTTTTTAAAGAAAGAATTTAAAAGTAATAGGGAAATAATAAATGATGTACATACCGTGAAATAATTTCTAAATGTTTTATGCCACACTTGCCTCGGTCTGCGCTACGACTGAATAGAAAAAATCATGCGAATTCTCCGAATTTTTAATTTTACGTACTTTTTAAATATAATACTGTTTTTGCATACGTACGAATTCATCGAACTTTATTATTTATGTCAATTTTCATAATTGTGTCTTTTCATAGATGTATTCGTATAAACCATTTCTTATCCTCGCAATGATTAGGGAACCAGTGCTTTTATCGTACAAATAAGTCATTCGCATACATACGCGCACATACACGTATATGTATACACGTGTGTGCATTTATGTTATAAATATATATAGTATTGCCGGTTGTATTTGACCGGTAAACTGTTAAAATAGCCAGAGAAATTTTATAAATTCAGTCATTTCATCGTTCCTAGTACATAAACTGATGAAAAGTGACACAGATACTTTTTTAATAAACATATACATAAAATTCAATCTATATTTTGGCGCGTACTTATAGCTTTTAGAACATGTCGTTGCAGATTTTATAATGTTAACTTTTTTACTAAAGATCATCACGCGGAATTTTTTCATTATAATGCAGAAACTTTTAAATGTATTTATCAGCTTTATGAGTATGTTAGTGACGCATCGAGGCGTTAATATAACTAAAATATATATGTATGTCAAGACATTGCGCAAATATGAGAAATCTTTTTTTTTTCCGAATCAAAATCTAAATCACTATCTATACTAATGTATGATAGGTTAATAATCTTCAACTCATTAAGGGAGTACTAAAGTCAATTAAAATTTTTAATTTCCTGCCTTACATTTTACCCACCTAGGAGTAAATAATTCGTATTAATTAAAAAAAAATTCGAATTATGCAAATCCCTAATAAAGATGCATTTTGCCTATGAATTATCTATCATCTGGTAAAGATATAGGTAAATATTTCAATGACACCTTCAAAAATTCTTGTTTCGAAATGCGTGAATTTTTTCGAAACAAGATAATTTAAGGGTGTCTTTAAAGTATTTTCTTGAAACTTTGCAAGATAATAGATAATTCATAGACGAAATACACATCTATATTCGGGATTTGCATAATTACAAGTATTTTTTTAGTTAATATTAATTATTCAGGATCCGATCGGTAAAACAGTTTAGTGGTAGTGGTAGAACTTTGACACCCCCTTAACAAGATAATTTGTGTTGTTACTTGTGTGAATGTATGTGTGAAGTGACCAGGAGGAGGCTATTCAAATACACGCCTGAGATTATCCTGTAAGCAACAACTACAGAAATTGGGACAGTTTTTACACTAAGCCTATTCTTATTAAATAGTGTTGCCAATAACTATATATTTGGATAGATGTTCTATTTTGATCTTCTCTGATATGAATCAGCATTATTTCTAAATTATTAAACCTATTCTATCATTGATCAACCTTGTGATGTACACGTTTTATGTGAGTATCACGGATTCGTTCGAGAATTGTTTTAATACTCCCACCCTAAAGCTTGTCATTCGTTTTGACAATAGCAACACGCAGTGGTCGCTATGTAATGGGTCGACTTCTCCAGTTGCATATTATTGAGAAGAGATGAGACGACGGTAGAAAGAACAAATAATTATGTGAATAGTATTTAATGCATTCTGTGGTCGACTCTATATCTGTTTCTAAGTTAAATGCTGATTTGTGCTGTTTCTTGGGCTGCTTTTATAGTTTAGTGCCGGCTGATGTTGGGTTTCCCTCTCTGGTAGCTTCGTGGAATTTTGGTCTCTTTTCCATAGAATACTGTTCGACTTATATTATATTGGCATTATATTGGCCTTATTTTCCATAATTATTAGAAATTGTTGTAATAGGCTATTTTGCTCTTTTACTTTTAATAATTCCCGGGCTTGCACATCTAACTGAACTTGCGTTGATTCTATAAGCAAGGATTCAGGATTTCAACATTAGGATTATTAATTTTTTCATCTGTAATTGCTCCAATATAAGGTTTGCATGGACCAGATGGGAGTACGTAACTTCTCATTATGTTTTTGTAAAGGAGACTTAATTCCAATATCATACCTTTATCTTCTTCTTGAGTTGCATCATCTCTTCTTATTATATAAATTTGATGTACAGGAAATGGTTTAGTTTTTATATCTTGTATTAATTGACTATAATTTATTTGATGCTTGGGTGTTAGGTCTATTATATCATTTAACTTTAAGAATAATCCTGTATCATATGTTAGTAGAAATTTATAAAAAGATATCCTGTTGCAAAATATAAGATTTATGGAACCAAAGATGATTATAATAATTCATCTAATATCTTTCCGAATTCATATACTAAAGCACGGCGAAATAGCGTATTCCAACTTTGTAAATCAAGATTTAAGATAATATATTTATCTTCTTGTTTCCGAGTTGTTTCACTTATTCTGATCAATAATGCTAATTCACCATCGGTCATAGTTTGTTCGGGCACATATTTCATAAAATTTTCAGCTATGTTCTTTTCCATAGATACTTGTATAAGTCTTTGATTAAAAGTTTGTTTTCCAAATCCCCGACCTTCTAGCTTAATTTCTTGTTCTTTTCTACAAATTGAACATGAAAGATCACCTCTGTCAGTAATTCCTGCATCTCGCTGCATCATTAATGTTCTAACTATATTCCTATCTGCTTTTAATTAATTTCTTATTATTCTCCTATCAGGTATAGGGGTATTCTTGTCAAGCCTAGGTGGTCTTTTTCCATACAAGTAATGAAAAGAACAAGGTTCAAATTCCTTACTCCAAAAGTCTAGAGGAAGAGCAGCAGCTGAATCTTTTAGCAATTCAGCGACATTAGAAGGATTAATCATATTCAAGTGCTTTATCAAAAACTATTTGGGACTATATAGAGAATAATTTAGAAATATTGGTTCAGGTATTTTATTTGATCTATTTACAACATCTAGAATTTCTTTTGGACAATATTTCATATTTGGTAGTATTGAATGGTTTTTCTTATAATTGAAAATAAAAAACGCGAATAGAAATTCCTCTAAAATTATTTATTACGGTCATATTAAGATTAGCATCTTGAGATCCTCTAGATCTTATTTTATCAAAACTCGCCGATATTAGGTAAAAAAGGTTTCTCCTAGATTTTGTAAGACCAGTCAATTCTAATGCACATTTAATATCATCAATATTTTCTTGATCTAGGTAATAAGAATCTAATAGAATCTAAATCTAGGTTGAATTGATTCAATACTTTTCTACACTCTTCTGCGGATGTGTAAAATAATCTATCAAATCTCAAATCTTCTTCATCATCTTTAATAACACTCCCAATAATTAAAGGCTCCCACAGTTCCATTAATACGTGTATATCATTTCCTTACGTAATGCTGACGAATTTGAGAATATTTGGATAATATGTAGTCAGTAAGTTTTTCTGTCTTGTCTTCAATTTCTTGTTGAATATTCCGATAATGAAAGAACAAATATTCTGAGTATAATGAGTTTTACGAAGAGCCCAAGAGTGAACGGCACATCGTATAATTTTAGGGTAAATAGAATCTCATTCTGATATCCTTCTTCTTTCTTCTTTTTCCAATAATTGATCGATTGAGTTTGTGATACAAGAATAAGGACGAAGACATGTTTGATATATGTGTTTATCTACTTTTAATTTAGACATCTTTTCTCTCAAATCTCTATGTCTTTTACATTTGGGAGAAAATTTAAGATCTAATAGTATATTAGCTTCACTATTTACTATAGGTGATGACAAGTGGCTGGGTGTCAGAGTTCTCTTACTTCTAAAGGCTGAATTTTAGTTTTTTAGTTTATTATAAATAGTATCTCCATCTTCGCAAACGTCTCCCATAAGAAACTCTAGTTCATAAGGATCAAATACGTCACTCATGATGGCTAAAAGTACGTTTCTTGTACTCCATGTTGTGACGTACACGTGTAGGTGTATAATATAATATGTGGAATTAGCGGACGTCACAACCTCTTGAATTAATGTATCCATCTGTGGATGTCGGACCAGTTCCATCCTGATCACTTACTTGTGTATTTTTACTTATGTATTTTTACTTATGTATATTATATTAGATAGTTATCAATTTTTGTACCGAAAAATATAAGTTGAATAAATTGTACAAAGTATCTAAAAGACACACTAGTTATTTTTATTCATAATGCCAATCCTATTCATAAATTTATGAACATTAGTTTAATATATCAGCTGAACATACATGTTCAAAAAAAATTATTTATATTTGTATTAAAGTATTGAATTTAATTATTAAACAATGATTTTTACAAGATAAATTACTCATTCTCAAAATTAGCTAAGTCTTAATACGTCGAAAATCAGCTACTCGGGTGGATCAATAAATTCATTATGGAAAATAGGCTTGGCTGCTTTTGAAATATAAGTATGAGACGCTTCATTTCTTCATTTCATATTAAAAAATAATTTTGAGCATTTAAAATTCTATACAATTAATACCTTTGCTTATATTATAATGTATAGATATGTTGAACCACTTATATTACATATAAGCAATTGAATTTCCAAAGTACTTTACAAAAAATAACCTTAGAAAAATGATCATACCGACGGATGTAAAAAAATTGTCATGCAGTTCCGTGCAAACAAATATTTCCATACATTAAAGTAATTCTTAATTGTAAATAGTTGGAAAATGACAATTATGGAAATATTACAAGGAATCAATATTAAAAAAATTTTCTATGTATTATTACTATATACAAAAACTGTGAAGTTTGCTTTACTATTGCAACTATACCTTATATTCGAAAAGAAAAGTAATTATTTTATTCAGCTGAAAAAGTGAGTAATCAGAATATTAATAGTATATAATATATAAAGCAGATTTTGTACGTTCATTTTACATAATTGAAGTGATCGTATCGCGACGGGATTTTGTTAAATTAAGAATTTTGTAAGTATATTTCCAAAAAAAAATACATGCAAGTACCTATTTGTCGCCAAGTCTCTTCCTCGATCGTCGATCCAGAAGCCGCTCCCGTTCCACCTATACGCGAACGCATACTTACCCACCTGTATTCAACTGCACATACGCAGAATACGACTCTGCAGGAAGCTAAAGCGCGCGCAGTCCGTTCAAAAAAACTAGCCGCGTGTGCAGCAGCAGCAGCAGCAGCAGCAGCAGCAGCGCGCGGCATTGCGAATCTGCGCTTGTGTTTCTCAGGACCCAAAGCTGCAAAATTTGCATAACTCGAGAAAGATCGTAAAAGAATACGCCTATTGAATCGCGCTTTCTATTGTTTCTGTATACTCGCCTCTATGTATATAGGTATTATGCGCGCGACAGCCTTTTTACCCTCTCGCGAGTTCACATGCCCATTATTTTTTTGGTGTCTAAAAAGTATATATCGCTCCGCTCCGCGGCGGCTCTCCGGTATACACGTTGGAAGTTTGCAAAAAAGGGAAAAAATGCTCGAGTGTGGAAAAAAAAAGTAGGAAAGAGCGAGGGAGAGAGAGGAATTGGCGGAGGTGCAGGAGCGCCAAGCCAGTGCTGCGCCCGTGTGTGTCGCCGTCGTCCTCGTCGAGGCGCGTATAATATACACACGAAGGATCGTCGTCGCGAAGAAGAGCGCGCGCGCGTGCAAAAAACCTCGTATATAACACTGCGCGGAGCGCGGCGACCCAGGGGGAGGAGGCAAGAGAGAGAGAGAGAGAGAGAGCGAGAGCTAGAGAGGGGAGGGCACTGGGCAAAGAATTACTCTTCTCTCTCTGTCTAGCCACGGGTTGAAACGCACGAGGGCTGGGGGACGTCGGAGACTCGGGGTGGTGGGACAAGTCGGCGCGCGAGGGGCAGGCGCGTTTTTTCTTCTACTTCGAGACCCGAACGATGTCGCATGGGCCTTGGGTGAGCTGTGCGTGTTTGTGTGTATGCGTGCGTGTGTGTGTGTGTATACGGGCGCAGGGTGGAGCGTCAAGCGTGGCGTGCGTACAAAAGGAGGGCTGCGATGAGTTGCTCGCCCGATGGTGGGGGGGAAGGAAGGAAAGAGATCAGCGCGGCAGCGGCTCTCTCTCTCTCTCTCTCTGTCTCTGTCTCTGTCTCACGCGCTGGTGGCGCGCGGCGAGAGATATCGGAGGAGCGAAGAGAGCCGGCGCGCGAGCGCGAGACTCTCTCTCGGCAGTCTCGAGAGAAAGCGACAAACAATGCGCGCTGCGCTACCGTACGATACGCTTCGCTGTCGGACGCACTGTAAACCGACGGTCGACCATTTGCGCTCCTCTCCCTCTCTCTCTCTCTCCTCTCTGTGTGTATCTGTCTTTCTCCCGCGATCTCATAATCTGTTTCTCCAGTCAATAGTAATCCTGATAGACGCGCGTACTCGTGGACTCCGGATCCCGAGAGTATAGACTGGCCAGCAGCGTATTGTCTCCGTCGAATCGAGCGTGTGCACACAGCCGGTCTCTCGCGCGGGGGTGCGTTGGAGAGGACACGTTGTTGTCCCACTGCTTTCTTTCTCTCTCTCTCTCTCTCTCTCTCTCTCTCTCTCTGTCTGCGTGATTGCGCGCCTTGGTGTGTCTTCTGGTTTTTGGCTCGCATCGCGGGATTCGCTCGTGTTTGGTTGCATCGTTTTGTCTCTCGGTACTGGTTGCTTGGTGCATGCGGTAAAGGAGTTGTTCTCTCTCTCTGCCTCTCCCTCTCACTCGTCTGCTCTCCTCCTGCTCTCGTGCTCTGTCTTTCGAATGTATGCGCCAGTACACGGATGCGAGGAGACTGGACCGCGCGTAGCAGAGTGCCGCCGAGGATACCGGACCGCCGGGGCCGTCGCCTACGCGACACCGAGCGCAGCGGGAGGAGCGATCCGGCCGGGACATGGAGGAGTCGGCATCCTGCAGCGTCGCGACGACGCCCTCGCCGGTGCCCCAGCCAGCAGCAGCGGTGAGCGTCTCGGCGACAACAATTTTGACACCGAGCACCACCGCGACACCCACCGGAGCTGACGTATTCCCGAGCCCACCGAGGACTCAGCCGCCGCAGCCGCAGCCGCCGCCGCCACAGCCGCCGCCGCCACCGCCGCCGACGCAGCAGCAGCAGCAGCCACCGATTGGGCATCAGGTGAACGCGCCGGTACGGATACTCGGCAGGAACGTCAACGGTACCGGTGAGTCGAAAGCCAACCTTTCTCAATCTACCTTTTTCCCAACGGAATTGCTGCACCTTATCTCGCGATCGCGCAAAAATCCAACATTTTTATTACTTATATATACATTATATACATATATACTTGGAACTAGTGTCGCTCTATATTTGTATTTACGTGTTTTTATCTATCAAATATATATATATATAATACAGATGTATATCTATATAGAAAGAGAGAGAGAGAGAGAGAGACGTCAATCTCGTAGAGTATAGCTGGTTGAATGCGCGCAGCGGCGCCCGCTTTTTATAATGTTAGACGGCTATATCTCGCGGAGCTGGGCGAGTATAAGGCGAGGTATAAGGCGATGTGAGTCAGTTCACCTCGTAAAAAGCGGACGGGGGATGCTGCAAAAAGAGACTTTTTCTCTCTCCCGCGCTACTTTCGGTTCTCTACCCGCGCGCGCAATCGTTGTAAAAACGAATCTCCCGCCCGCGGCTCGCTCTTTCTCTCTCTCCCTCTCTTTTCTTCTCTCGCAGATGGCTCGATCCCGCGACCGGACTCCAACCTACAAGGCATTATTGCTCTCTTTCTCTCTCCCTCTCTCCCTCTCTCTCTCTCTCTCTCTCAGCTATCTCTCTCGCTCCCTCACTCTCTATAGACACCCACATTTATCAGTTACAATACCGTGGCGTCAAGAAATATTCGTTAGAGCACATGTATACATTTGAAATATTCGAAATTATGATATTGGAATATTAATGGTATTTTCAACTGCGTTTTAGTCTAATGATAAAACTACGATTTTTCATTTTAGGAAAGTATAGATAAAATTGATCTCGTGTAAGCAATTTCAAATTAATAAAAAACTTAACTTTGTAACTGGGTCTGTATCACAAAATAAAGTGTTCATAATAAGTTATCCGTCTATATTCATTGATATTTAAAAATTACTCATTAGAATACTAGCAATTACGTTATTTTTTTTGCAACTGATGATCCGTTGCAAATTTACTTTTATTATTTCGTATTAATAGTGCAGAGCGAATTCTATGGTCGTTTTTGCAACGAAAACATGCTGTACTATAGAAATAAGTTCTCTTTTTATGCTTCTTATAACGACTTTAATAGTTCTTACAATATGCATTAATATAGATTTTGCAAAGCGTTACATATGAATCTAGAAAAAAAATAACAAATATATATATATATATGCTTGGAACTTGATAAAATAATATTGTATATTATGTATACGCGCGCATTCAAAAAATATGCAAAATAATCCGCCGCGACATCAAAATCCAAATATTGGAAATAAAAGATAAATTCATTTAAAAGCTTTTAAAATAATGAAGCTTGCAAAATGGTTGTAGCCAATTTGTGAGTAGATGTACCTATACAGTTCGCATAATGCATGAGCAAGAGGACAAATTCGTCCGAACGAATATAGATACCAGAGTTTCTCGAATCTAACTGCTGCGCTGCAGATGAATAATCTACACAGAAATAGTAGAGTCTAATGAAGTAAGAGTCTAAGAGTAGATTATAACTGATTGACCAGCGATAGATGTATCATGTGCAAAGCTGCTTGCTAAATCAATAATATGCATGGATCTCTTCCAAATCGGGAACAAAATTAAACTATATACACTGCGTCACACGGACAAACGGCTTAACTTTATAGAAATAAAGGGCTCGACATTTTATTAGAATAATAAGAATAGATTTAAAAGTATGTGAGAATACACGGGAATTTGTTAGAAAACTAATTTAAGATGTACCGTGGCAGCTGTAGGTACAGACTTTACAGTTCTATTTGCGGTTCGTGTAGCCAAAGTAATAAAAAGGATACGCTCCGTTGCGCACACGTTTTCTCAATAGGTGCAGAGCTCTTACAATAATGCAATCTAAACAAGATCGCCCGCGCTGCCTCACTATGCATATATATATATACACGAGGGTTATTGCATTCAAAAACGTACAAATGAAGGGAGAGAGGGATTCTTGCTCTCGACGATTCTATTCAACCCATTTATACAATTATGAAAATATATGCAGCTTGAATTTGGTTTGTGAAAACAGAGACCACATTATACATTTTGACCTTATAGAAGTTGATTAATTATAAAGATACATATATGTTGGATTATAGATTATTCGAAAAATGAACTTTCAATAATGATGATTTCATTCACAAACACTATAACTGATTGATATTACAGGTCTAAAAGATTAATTCTTAATCAATTCGAAATTTTCGTACACTGGCGCTAACTACTCGTACTTCAAATTTTTATTTTCAACTATTTAAAATACTGTGTAAATACAGTCTTCTTATAATACAAGTGAACACTCGCATTCAAATTTATTTAAAACTTCACTACAGAGATAGCTGTGCAAATAAAGTTTTACGGAATTGATCTCAGATTACAGGATATATTTCTTAAAAAAAAGATATTTTTCAATTTCTTAAATAAAAAAGTCAATACAATTAGTATAGTGTAAAAAAAGAAAGAGATAAAAATTGCGTTTCACCTCGAGTTACCTATACTCGGGTCATCAGTAAGATGACGTATAGTATCCCTATCTTAGTAATCACTACCTGTGTTAAAATTAAGTTGTTGGTTAAAAATCGGAACAGAAAACTATTTCTTATTTTACTTCAAAAAGATCTTTAGTATACCTAAAGTTGACTTACAGTTGTATGTCCTAATTTTGCACCCCCGATTCGAATCCTCGAACGTTGAGAAAAATTATAATTTTTATATCAAAACCATGATACATAATGGAAAAAGTTCGATTTTTATCGCTCGTAACAAAATTAAGCTTATTTCCATCGGTAAAAAATGAGAATTCAATCATAATGAAGATTTCCTTTGATACTGTTGTATGTACTTAGTACCCTTTCAGTAGGACGGTTTATATTGAGAGAAAGAATTAGTCATGGCTAAGAATCCATTCGAAAATTTACCTTTATATCAATTAAAAACATTGATTATTTGTAAAGAATCATTCTTTCGCTCTCACAAGCAGATGACCAGATATGTGAGTCCTGGATTTCCTCGAAACTCTCAGAAATTACTATTTGAGCAAAATAATGAGACATGTGTATCGGCGTTTTATCGATAGGTATAGACCCTGGATATCAAAATATTCACCAATTCTTATTTATTTTATACATTAGCGTATAACTATATATAACACAGAAGATTATATAATATATATCTATATAAATGATATTATGAGCATACAGAGTGGTGAATACCATTATTTAGCACGAAATGTAATTGCAGAATGTTTCAAAATAATCCAGAACCCGCACGTCTGGTCATCTCCTTGTCAGTGATACATATATATATGTAAGACGCAAAAGTTTCTAAAAAAGTGAACGTTTCAATCACCTTAAAATTAATTCTACTGTACATATTGCATGCTGTAAATACTGAATAAAAGCGATTGAACAATTAGCTATGGAAGTCTTGTTACAATAATGATAGCTTTGGTACGGTAAAGTTTAAAAAGCCTTTTATAGTTCGCGTAAGGACGAGTGTAAAAATAGGAGTAGGCAGGAGTAACTGGCATTGTACAATTTGCGTGGCATATACATGATGTATGCATCGTTACCAAGGGAGGCGACGTAAATGTGCTTAATAAAACGCAACAGCTTACGTGTACCATTAAGCAGGATGGTTTAACTTACGATACTTAAGGTGAGGAATTGTTGCTGCAGAAAATTGTTCGGTCTCCAAATATACATCCAATAAAGCAGCATCTAAGTTGCATATAAAAATGCAATGTTACGTAAAAACTGGCATGACGTAGAAAAATTTATTTTTTTTATTTGCAATAGATAGAGAATTAAAAAATAATTAGGACGCATTTATTTTATTTTTCTTAACAGTAATAGTTTGAATATCTGTAGATGATTACAATTTCTGTAATTTTCTATACAGCGATATACTTTGATATGGATGAAGTCATAATCGCCCTTCACTTGTTCCAATCTTTATCGGTACTATCTCTTTTTCTTTAACATAATCTATCAAAATTAAATGCAATGACAATTTAATGCACAAATGTATAAACTTTGCATGCATAATTATTAATATAGTGAACAAAGCGTTGTAAATAGTGTAAACAAATTATATAATTAGTATTTATTACGACAGAATAAATACCGATTAAAACCGTTATATATTTTATAATAAGAAATATTCGAATAATATTCAACCGGAAAATTAAATTAAAATATTTATTAATAGTAATTAGTAAAATTATAGTAAATACTAAAATAGAAATTGATTGCAATATCTTTGTAACTTATAAATTAGTAAATATTTGTACTAGATTAACATAACTCGCGAATGTCATATACACGTTCTAGTGATGTTAAAAATTTAATTAAGAAAAAAATAATAATTTATTTATTTATCAAAGTAAATCATTAGTGCATTATATTATGCTTTAGTATCAAAGAATAAAAAGTTATTTTCGTATCTGTATATCTATAAACAAATTTATGTAATTAAAAATCTGACTGCAGAAACGAAGGGACACGTATCCCCAATTACATTCAACACACCATCCACACGGTGCGACACTATTCGCATATAAACAAATATTTTCAGCTACGCGTGATATACATAAATTTTACAAAAGTAGTACAAAATGATCAGTATGGTAAATGATGGCTCTGCTCGGGCAGCGGAGGGTATCGCGACTTTCCCACGAGAGATCGTGAATATATTAATTTTTTCGACTCTCGGAGTTTTTTTGTCGCCTGCACCTCCGCGGAAGTAAAAAACTCGAAGAGAACGACGAGGCAGGTGATCGCCCGTGTGCCCGCTCTCTCTCTCTCTCTCTCTCTCTCTATCTCGCACACGCGCGCGCATGCACACACATACAGGCGCGCGCGCTTCAGCTCGCTCACGACTCACGAGGTAGCGGCGGCGACGCGCGGGCTTTTTGCAGGGACAGCCTATGTGTGTGCAGTGTGTGTATATATACGTATACAAAACCCGACTCCCGAGATGAGCTCAATGCAGACTGACGATTTTTTTGACCGTGTTTTTTCTCCTTTTTCGTCGTTCAAGGGAAATCTTCAGGTTCAGAACAATCGTCTGCAGGTGTAGATACATTGCGCGCCTGGGAAAGTATTATTATTAGTGCAAATCAATGCTCGCTTGTTTTTCAGACGATTCACCCTATCGCCCCCCCCCTACCCCTTCCCCTTCCCCTCCATTGCTCTAACCCTTACATACCAGTCCCACTTCCCACTATGCTCTTCGCGAATCGCTACTATCTTTCCTGTATTTTACCGAGCGGGACAAATAGCTGTCAAATACCCAGTAGCAGAATAGATGCTCGTGCATTAACTATCTATATTCTTAATTTAAGCCGTAAGGTCTAATGAACAACATTTCGATAGAATGCAGGTTATTTTCATTAACAACTGAATACAAAATTATGTATTTTTTGTCACCTAGATAAAAAAAACTTTGCTTATTTAGATAATGTTATTGCATATTTGAACAATGAGTTCAAATTATTTGTAAATCTTATGACATTTACTATATACATATTGTGATAAAATCTGTATTTACATTTTATTAACTATCTCTATAGTATATAGTAATAATATTAATGTTTCATATGAACAAATCAGATGAAAAAGTCTATTTTACGTTTCTAATATAGTGATAATAATAATTATTATCAAATAAATCAAAATTATATATAATATCGTAAAATACAATTATTGATGAAATAACAATTTAGTATATAAAATGTAATTTTGTAACAATGTATTAAAAGGATCATAACTCCAGTGCATCCTTAGAAAATTAAATATATAGCCCTGTTTAATGCAAAATACATAACATTTTTCTGCACGTACAAAACCTATTTCAACAAGTTGTGTAATATTCGGACTGGGGAAAAAGCGCCTCCTGTACGGTTTTTTTTTCTCCGCGCATTGCTCATCGCTATAATATGCATGCGTGCGAAGGAGCAAGTCCCAGATCGTTGTTACATACATATATATATATATATATTTTGCGACTAGACTCGTCCGCTTTTTTTTCTCTTCCTCGTCTTCTCCTGCATCGCACCTTTTGCTTCCGCGCGCATGGGAAGATTTTTTCCATCTTACGGGATAATGCTTGAGAGAGACAGGGAGTGAGAGAGTGAGAGAGTGAGAGAGAGAGAGAGAGAGAGAGAGAGTAGCAATTTGCATACGCGCGACGGTGAAAGGGGTGCGGGGAACAAAGGGTGACCACCACAATGTACAGGCGGAACACGCTGGCGCATCGCCCCACCGGATTATGTGTGCGCCGCGGAAGATGCACCAAGGAGGAAAGTAAGAAAAAACTTCTCTTTCCCGCGAGCAATCACTGTGACTGTGCGCCGCTCGAAAAATACACGATCAGCTGTTACAGCTTCTCGGCTTTTTTACTTGACGTGTTTTTTTTTTCCTTGCGGATCCAGTATTGCTTGAAAAAGTGAGGTGAAAAAAATCAGCCGTGAGACAGCTTTTAATCGAAGGATAACTCTTCCCAGGCTAAGTGACAAAGTGACTGAGTGTGCATTGTTTGCAAATACTGCTTGTAGAATCCTATCTTTGATCTTATACACGGATATAAATCTGCAAAGACACATGATGGCACAAAGAAACATGACTTGCAATAATTAATAATAACTTTGTAATAATTAATTATAAGTTCGCAAATATACAAAGATTATAACTTTACTCGACATGTTTTTTTATCAATAATTAAAATGAATTTGTTATCCTTATTAATATGAAAATAGTTTTTTTATAAGTGAAAACAGTTAAGCAAATCTACAGATATATTTTAATTTATATTTCTCTATTTTATGCATATGAAACAAAAGATTAAATAAAAACATTTTAATAATTTTCGCATATAAATATTAAGGGCAATTTATATTTCCTGCAGAAATGAAATTGTTAAATATTTATGATATTTTTAATAGCGTTTCGAACGAATGTTCAACTAAACCATCCTTTCAAATACTGAATATTCGGTTTTCAAATAGTCTTTGAGATCCCGTTCTCTTAGTTTATAATTCTTAACTTGTATCGCGATAAAATTATTTAGTATTATGTAAAGGGCATTGATCTGCATAATGTTCATAAATAAATAAATAAACTCACAAGCACGTATCAAAGAAATTTGGATTGGTAATCTTTGAATTTAAATAATTAAGACAAATAAAGTTACTCAGAGTAATAAAAAATCTAAAACTTTAGTTGCGTTCCGATACATTTAAGTATCGGAGCGTAACACTTTTATTAATAAATACCTATATGGATCTTCAAAAAAGTTTATTCAAATTTAAGTACAAAAATAATGTAGATGATAAAAAAGGTCGATTTCAAATTGATAATGTAAATTAGAAACAAAAAGTACAACTGCACTCTGACAGAAAATTGTCTAGTCTTATAGACGCGTTCAGCTTATTTAGCGGAGATTCCAAATATATAGTAGCAAGGCGTCTCGATAAAAATACTTTTCTGGATAGTGGTGAATACTTTTCTATCAGGGAATTAAATTTTTAGTATATAATCAATAGTTTTGAAAGAAAATTATGTAAAGTTTCAGTTTTATTATGTGTATTACGTAGAAATTCACATATGAGATTTTTCATTTATAGATATATACGTTAGAAAATCTTCAAATTTATTTTACTCGAGTATGTCTCGATATGAAGTATCACTTAAGAAAATTTTTAGTAGTTTGGTATGCGATTCTGATTTTTATTAAGGATAAAAGTAGTTTTAATCACAGAACTAAAAAGTAAATTTTATTTTTTGCTGTATAATAAGGTATGACCGTTATGATGAACAACCATATACTATAAATAATAAACTGCAAAGAAATTAAAGTTCATTGCTCAACAGTTTTTTTATTGATAATTGAAAATTTAGTGCAATTTTGAAAATATTAAGGTTTATTTGATGAGATGTGAGGATATCCCTTGATTATCTTATATGAATGACAAATAAGCGAATTACTTACTATTACGTCTAACATTTTTATGAATCTCTATGAATATGTAGATTGAAATAACACATATTTTTATAAAATCATATATTTCAATGATCTGTTTGAATTAGCTTTGATCATCTATAGATTTTTAAACGTATTGATATTACCTGATTTTTACCTGCAAACGTTCTAATTTTCACTAGTATAGTTTTTACGTCAACTAGTAGTCATTCGGTTATATGTTTAGGTAATTAAAATAAACAAGTTGTAAATTTTTTGTCAATATTGAATTCGCGTGTTTTCATCAAAGCGTTGAATAGATTAAATTTTGCATCATTGAGGTCAATTAAAAGACTAATTTCTAATTTAAAGGGTTTACTACAATAAAAACTATTAGTCTTCGTAATGTTTTCTTATGTTCCATTGAAATTAAAATTTTGGATATACAAAAGGCATTTCTCCCATTAATCAGTTCTATATATATATATATAATAATTATCATTTA
>UELU01143647.1:153782-173253 GCA_900490025.1 Megastigmus dorsalis
TTTTGAAAATATTAAGGTTTATTTGATGAGATGTGAGGATATCCCTTGATTATCTTATATTAATGACAAATAAGCGAATTACTTACTATTACGTCTAACATTTTTATGAATCTTTATGAATATGTAGATTGAAATAACACATATTTTTATAAAATCATATATTTTATCATTCGGTTATATTTTTAGGTAATTAAAATAAACAAGTTGTAAATTTTTTTTCAATATTGAATTCGCGTGTTTTCATCAAAGCGTTGAATAGATTAAATTTTGCATCATTGAGGTCAATTAAAAGACTATAATTTCTAATTTAAAGGGTTTACTACAATAAAAACTATTAGTTTTCGTAATGTTTTCTTATGTTCCATTGAAATTAAAATTTTGGATATACAAGAGGCATTTCTCCCATTAATCAGTTCTATATATATATATATAATAATTATCATTTACATAAATAAATAATCATCATTTATTAATACGAAAGTGATTATAAACAATCCTTAAAATGTACATACATACTTTAACAATTTTTAATGAAGTGTAGAAGAATACCTATAAACTTAAAATATAATTTTAATTATAATAGTATTTTTCTACTTTCGTGTTTAAAAATCAGAAAGTGTACATACGTTGTCATAATTGTATACAAATTAATTTAAATCAAACCATTATAAAATTAAGTAATCTAAACATTTCAAATTAACAATACCTCGTAGACATCTTAAAATATGTGGTAATTTTTTATCTATATTAAATTTAATTATTCTCTAAATAAATAAAAATTACAAAATTTTGCCTTGCTCTATGTTAAGACTACCTATACTTTAACTTATATACCGTGTACAAGCATACTTTCAAAAACTTTCAGTCATGTAGAAGCATAATGATTTTGTGTAATTTTGAGAATGACGCTCAATTTATAAATTATTGAAATATAAAAAATCAGACAATAAATTAGTACGTGAGTGTCCGCGCGTGCGTGTGTGCGTGCGTGTATATACATATCGAGAGCGAATGAACCGATGTTCAAGTTTATAAATTCACTTGATTTGTTTCTTTTGTGGCCTGGCGGCTGAAAAATAATGTTTAAGATTCATCGATTTTCCTTTCATTTATTTAAGAGAATGACTTTTCGTTTTTCAGTTTCTTAGTTTTTTCGTATGTTTAATATTTAAAAAATGCACAATGTGCCTTAGAAAGAGATTTTAATTACCTGCAGAATATTACAGAACATTATGTTATAGTCAAATATATTGATATTTTTTTATATATTTATTTATTTATTTATAAAGCCAGTGTGAAATTACATTAGTATTAGCCTATATTACTATAAGTTACAAAAGTAATTCCTATAGAGGTAAAACACAGTTTACCTGTATATAGGTCTGGTATAGAAAAATACTTAAAAATACTTAACTAATATTGAATGAATAAATATATTTCTCATTAAAAAGAACGCAGTGATAAAGTTTATCAGTGATAACATATTTCATAAATCTTTACTTATATTTAACGAGATATTTATTAAATAGTTTAAATATAAAAGGAATATAAAAATAAGATGATAAAACATATCAGATTCTAAAGAAGTATTGGATAAAGCGAAACTTAACAAGCATATAATAGATATATCAAAAATTTGTGTATAACTGTTAAAAATATATTTGAAATACTAAGTGAATTTTAAAGTGACTCACAAATATTATTTGTATATTAATTAATTTATTATTAAAGAAGACTACTAATAAAAATAAAGTTCTTGAATCCCGAAGGAAAATAATTATCTCGAATATTAAATAAATGAATCAAAAATAGTAGAGTTCGTCACTAGGAAAGATAAACTTGGACTGCCCAGAACCCGTGTAAATCGTGGCAAATACGAAGTGTCTATAGGCTGGCCAATTATTTTCCTCCCGAGTAGCGTATACTATTTGTTTGCCTCAGCCAGGGCGAAAATACAACATTCTCGAACGGGTCCCGGGACAGAAAATGGTACTTTCTCTCCTGGCACCCGTTTGACAATGTTGTATTTCCGTCCTGATGGCTAGGCAAAAAATAGTATACGCTGCTTGGAAGGAAAATTGGCCAGCCAAGATACTTCGTGTTTGGCACCCAGCTCGCCTTCGGCTCGGGTGTCAATTTACACGAGTTCTGGACTGTCCAAGTTTTTTCCTCCCTAGTGGCGTACTCTATACTGTTAAAATCTTAATAATAATTGCGAAATGTGAAAAATGATTTTTTTAAATTTCTTATATAAATTTCTAATACTTTTAAATAGATTTTAATTACTTCTTACTTTATGAATGAATGATTATAAATGTATATTGAAACAAAAAATTAAGTTAGCGGAAGCTGAATGAATTGACAGCGGTTTTTTATAATGGGTAAGCTATTCAGTGACTTTACCTTCTACTACTTGATCGTATAATAATTCATTTAATTTCATTAGCTTTTAATCCTAGTATATATATATCCGTATCTGAACGGCAGCTTCGTACTTTTCAAAATTCCTTAAAAAACTGTTGACAAGGCATCCAACGTACAAGCGAAATTCGCACAGTCACTCTCTCGAGCTTTTCTCGTCAGCTCGACGAAACTCGATGTCACCTATATCTAACAATATATATCTAATATAGTCTAACCCATTGACATCTCTAAACTTGCCAGTGAAAAAAGTCCATAACGGCTCTTGTACGCCCGTTAAGCCTTATTTGAATAGCTCGTCCTCGTCCTCCGCAGAAAAAAATGACCCCATGCGCAGCGCGCCCAGGCACACACATATCTAGGTATAGAGGAGAATAAGAATTTAACTGTCGACCGCGTGTGCGCTCAATTGCAATAACGTATATGCGATTGCAGGGCACACGGGTAAACGTTGGTCCGTGTGCGATCGCAAACACGCAGGGGTAAGAATGGCGAAGGGATGTAGCACAGAGAGGATCGAGCGCTATACCGATACATAAGCAGCTACAGCTACGGATCCTTCATTTTTGCCAGGGCCGCGCGCAAGCTGCAGCCATTTTTTTTTCTTCTCCCAAGTCCCAAAGTATCGTCGACAAAAGGGGTGGGTAAGGTCTCTCTCTCTCTCTCTCACACTCGCTCTCAGTGTAGGTAGCGGGGCTTGCGCGAGGGGTAGGTTTTACGGGGGGAGAGAGAGAGAGAGAGAGAGAGAGAGAGAGAGAGACAGGGCGTAGCGGCCCGAGCGAGGGGTAGGAGGCCGGCGCTAGGAAAATCAGGCCCACCCATAGCCAATCGTCGTCGAATGGCAGTGGGCGCACTGCATCCCCCGTCGCGCGGCCAATGCCTCGCGCTGTCTCTCCTCGCACACGCACACTGCACACACAGCAGCAGCAGCAGCAGCCCGCAGAATGCGGCAGCAGCAGCGGGCGACGAGAGAGAGAGAGAGAGAGAGAGAGAGAACGAGGGGGTAAAAAATGTAGGACAAAAAGCATAAGGGGCCGCGTCGCCGGTTCGCTCGTGTGTGCGTGACTGGTCGAGGCCCGTGTATGTGTGTGTGTGTGTGCGCGAGCGCGAGCCAGCGGCGACTCAGTCCATCTGCCTCTCAGCAGCAGTGAGCGAGAGAGAGAGAGAGAGAGAGAGAGAGAGCTCGGGCTCTGTGTTTTGTTCGCTCGGTATAGGGAGGGCACATCGAGCGGGGGCAAAAACTCGCCTAACCCTTCCTTGATTACAATGCCGGCAAAAAGCGAAATACTAACCGCTGCCGACGCCGTCCGTCCGCCGCCACCACCGCCGCCGCCGCCGCATCGCCGCATCGCCGCCGCCTCAGCTAAGAAACTAGACTCGTTTTTGTGCGTGTGCAGGCCAACGAGGAGAAGGCGCGCGCGCTCGCTCGCTCGCTCGCGGAGAGCTCCGGCTACGTCAAGTATCACGGGCCACAAAGAAATGAGTTCCTCTACGCTTCTTTCGCCCGCGAGAGATCCTTTCCCCGGCCGCTCTCCGAACCCTCTATACATCCAGCCCGAGAGCCGCGGCTGCTGCTGCTTCTTCTTCTTCTTTCGTATAGCCTCGTCGGTAGCAGCAGCAGCAGCAGCAGCAGCAGCAGCAGCAGCTCCTCTCTGCCTTGTGCCTTCCTTCCTCCGTCTTATATCCTATTGTCTCTCCCTCTCTCGCGGCAGCGCTGCTATTATCTGCCCCGGCTGAAAAAACATCTCGTTCCTCGTCGTCTTCGTCCTCGTCGTAGTCGTCGTCGTCCCCGTCGTCCCCGTCGTCGCTCCCTCCGCGCTCTCCTTCTCTCTCTCTCTCTCTCTCTCTCTCGGCTCGCCTCTTCCTACTCCACCTCCTCCTCCTCCTCCGCGTCGTCGTCGTCGTCGCCGTCGTCGTCGTCGTCGTCGAATCCCTCGCTTTACGGCCAATGACTTGCGCGCCGAGCGGCTAACTATATGTACTCGACGCGGCACATACAGCTCGATGTTATTAATTCGTCATACGCGTATTACTGCGGGCGCAAATGCTCGCTATACCCGATGTCTATTATCTATATATATATATATTATCTACATTAATATCTTTTCTTTTACTTCTTTATATCTATACGAGCGCAGTAACATGTATACTTGTATAAGATGTTTATTCTACAAGTATATAACATCTAATGTTTCATGTTCACAAATTCATTTGCTTAATTCGAAGCGCGTAGCGAAGAAAGCTCTTCGCTCACTGATTGTATAGATAATTGTCCAATTCATATATCATATATACTTAGAGAAAAGTCAAAGACAGTACTTACTAACCAAAGAGCCGCTTGAATCTATACATTATTTGAAACGGTCAAAATTAATTATACATATATATGCAGTAATAAAATATAAATATATTAATATATACGCAGATTTCTATATAAAGAAATGCCGATTGGGCGATAGACTAAATATCGCCTTAGATTTTTGATTTAGATTTAAAAAATATAATCATCCAGCTGCCCCGGCGACTATGTACATACTGCACGCGTACACCCATATATATATATACACATCATATATATAATAACGATGTATGAATGCACGTGGGTGCAGCGCCGGTATATGTATTATATACATATAGAGCTTGTATATCGCGATACATAGGCCTTATGTCTCTGGTGCGCCGTTATTATAATAACTCGTGCAGTGCGTGAGAGACTGTCAGAAAGAGAGAAAGAAAGAGAGAGAGAGAGAGAGAGAGAGAGTAACGAAAGGCTCGCGGCAGCCCCGCGTGTAATAAGAGCCGTCGGTCAGTTTTTTCGATTCGCAAACTGATCCTTCTTTTTACTGGTCTCTCTCTCTCTCTCTCTCTTGGCCGGCCATTCTCCTCTCTCTCTCTCTCCCTCTTTCCGTTCTCGCGGCTCTCTCTCTCTCCCTCGCGAGCGCGAGCGCGCGCGCGCTTCCATGCAGCCTATTAATTTATACGCGATCTCGTGGCGCGCGCGGTACGTGTGTGCACGCGCAACTTTTTTCCTACCGCGAGTTCTGCGAAATTTGCAACAACTAATCGGCTGTCCGCTCGCGCAGGACCTCTTTTTATCATCGTATAATTCTTTCGCTCCGATCTGCGCTCGCTCGAGTGTGCGTCTATATATATGTGTGTGTGTGTGCGTGTGCATGCGTTCGCGTTCGCCTGCATATATATACACAATGCCTACATATACGCGCGTAGCTCGCCCAGCGCGCTGCGTTATATACACCCAGCCTATATATATATAGAGAGAGGAGGCAACTCGCGCGGCGCGAGAGTAGAGTCGAAAAATCGTTTCAACAAATTTTAACCGCTGCAGCCGCGCTAATGCTACACCTATACATATACTTGCGCTTATTCTCGCGTAACGAGATATAGCCATCATGCATCCAGTCTCTCTTTTGCAGCTCGTTCGCTGTCCACTACATGTATATGCCGCAGTTTCTCATTCTTTATAACTTGTGTCACTTTGTTACATTTGTCTTTTTCTTGTTTGTTCTCGATGATCGGACCGCCGTCCGCTCGTGCAGTAGTACAAACGTCGATGCCTCAGAACGAAGCTGAATTGCAGCTGTATCGAGTTATGCAACGAGCCTCTCTACTCAGCTACTACGACACACTTTTGGAAATGGGTACGTTTCACGTTGTTGTCTACCAGATATAATGTATACATAAGTTTCAGTGTCACGCGGCACCCAATAACCCGCTGCAGCACCAAACATTGCTTACAATTTAATTATTCAACGAATTTTTCGAGCATCGATTAGCGTTTATACATATAAACGAAGCCTATAGCTCGTTAATCCACAGATTCATCATTACGATAATTTGAATTTGAATTTAATAAGCAAATCTGTACTGCTATTGAACCTATTTGAAACTATATAATTAACTGAAATAATCGTTCATTCGATCGGGATATCGGTACGCGTTTTTAATGCACAGATATATAAGAAAAGTTAAAGAGTGAAAGCGTTGAATGTATTATCCTGTAAAGTATGAGCTGCGATTGTTCTCGAATACCTGTATAATGCGCAGAAATCTGCACAATTGACATGTTGTAAAATTTATCCGTTTGATCGCTAACGCGTGCCATGCTCGTGCAGGTGGTGACGATGTCCAGCAGCTCTGCGATGCCGGTGAGGAAGAATTTTTGGAGATAATGGCTCTCGTTGGTATGGCCAGTAAACCCCTTCACGTGCGACGCTTACAGAAAGCATTGCAAGAGTGGCTCACGAATCCTGGTAATTTCCTCATTTTCATTAATATGCCGCGCTAATTAATTGATTCTAAATCAAACTTATACATACGCTCTATATATAGATACGATGCATCTGGAATGAAAAATGTTATATATAAAGGAGCATATATTATGCGTATCGTTCAAATATTATTATAATTATTGCGTTATAATCCTAATTAACGTAATCTCTCCATATATCCAGTGCAGCTTTACCCTGCGACAAAAATACCTAGATTGAGTCTTTTTATAAAATTATCGCGTATTATATAATTGAATTATCAACTTTTTCCATGATTACATAATAGAAACAATATTATTCCATTTGATTCGTATATATATATATATATATACAAAGTTTTCCACGAGGATTTTCAATCCGATCGTACAGTCTTCTTTTTCTATATCAAAACCGTGCACCTTACAATGCTAAAGCGCACGTGTATGTGTGTGTGTGTTCTCTGCCAAATGTTATTGTATAACGGTGCGATCGCGCGCAGCGATGTTTCAGACCCCTGTGCTGGCACCTCCCACGGCTAACAGCGGCCCCAGTCCAACCGGCAGCACCAGCAGCGGCGGTGGCGGCGGCGGCAAGCAGCAGCAGCAGCAACAACAACAACAGCAACAGCAACAAACGATGCAACCGACACCCGCGGTCTTCCCCTGCATCGGGAGCTACAGTCCGAACAGCAGCCGCGGCCAGCAGCAGGCGAACCTCGGCTCCGGCATTCCCCAGGCCGCGGCCGCGGCCCTCGGCTCCCTCAGCTCCCAGAGCGCCGCGGTCAAGCTCCTGCAGCACGGCTCGAGCTCGTCCGCCTCCTCCCTGGTAGCGGCTGCCGTAGCCGCCGCCGCTGCCGCTACCGCCACCCCGCAAGCTGCGCGCCTCCCCGCCTCCGGTACTCCCCTCGTCCTCGGCCAGCTGAACACGGCCAATACCACCACCGGCGCCTGTTACCCCGTCCAGAGGCGCAAGAGCCTCAGTCCGCCCGCCTCGAGTCTCCAGCCCTTCGCCGGCGTACAGCAGATGCACCAGCAGCAGTCCATGTGCGGCTCGGCGAGCAGCGAGGCTGTTCCTGGGCTGACCGGCGCCCTCGTGCCGCTCTCCCACAGTCCGGGAATCATGCAGGTCGGTACCAACCACCGATTCTTACTCCCCGCGGAATTATCTATAAGTTATAATATATTATATAGCCTCCTGCACGCCGGGGTTTCTTTCTGCACTTGACTATAGCCGAAGAAGGTGTTCTATTTCAACTATTCTTATTTCTTTCGATACAACTTCAAATTAGTAGAAATTGCATATACCTTATATACATGGATAAAATTTCATATGAAAAATATTATAGGTATATTTATTCTATACCTTATTGTTCTCGAGGTATATTAGATCTTTTTTTCAACCTGAAAATTTCATTGAATTAAAGACCTTTTGACTAAAGAAAAGTTGTAGATAAGCAGCTTTTTCGGGTCCAAGTTGGATAACATTGATCATCATATAGATTATGTGTATTCTACGGAATGACGCAGGTGACGAATTACGAGTCGAGCTCCTGCGGCAGCCAAGGTACAACACCCAGTCCGGGCAGCAATTGCGCTATGACCACGGCGCCCCAGAGCCCGACGATGGGCCTGCAACCTACGCCTATTCTACTCGAGTCCCAGGTCCAGCGTCTGGCGGATGCCGCGGAGAGGCTCGCCGCGACTCTGAGGCCCCTCAATCCCAAGCCACAGAGCGGCATCAAGAAGAAGATGTGCAAAAATTTGGAGGTAACTTATACATGCATACACATATATGTAACAACAATCTCTTATAATATATTTTGCGATCGCAACTACAACAATAATTTGCACTGCAGGCTATCGTATATATTTTACGTATTATGCAATGTGTATATGTCCGTGTGTGTGTGTGTGTGTGTGCGATATAGATGGTGATGGCGATGTCGGACAGCGATCCACGCAGGATGGAGGAGATCAGGAAGTACGCCGCGATATACGGACGCTTCGACTGCAAGAGAAAGCCCGAGAAGCCCCTCACCTTGCACGAGGTCTCGGTCAACGAGGCGGCCGCCCAGATCTGCCGATTCGTCCCGGCCCTATTGACCAGGAGGGACGAGCTCTTCCCCTTGGCCAGGCGTGTCGTACGCGACTCCGGACACTACTACACCAAGAGTCTCCTTCATTCCTCGTGAGTATATTCAATGCGATATGCAGTTGATCGTTCGGGCTCCGTTACAGCGGAGTTATATACGCATTGTATAAAGATCATGATATTGAATCGCCTGATGGTGTCGAGCAGCTCGAACACATCGCCGAGGAGGCTGTCGTCGAGGGAGAACGGGGATGGGGATCTGTCGGGTGGTGACGATCAGGGCTCGATGCTGACCGGCACGACAACGTCCGGCTGCATGGACTCGGTCAAGAGGCGCAAGCTCGAGCTGCGCTGCGAGGACGATTCCGCCGCGGATAGCAGGGACGGCGCCACGGACTCGGCCCAACAGCACCAGCAGCAGGTTAGCTCGGCGAGACCGCAAAAGTAAAAAGATCGCGAGGCTGTGTACAAAATAGTCGCATACTATGTTAAACGCTAAATATTGCAAGCGTGTCGCACGGCACTTACTAACCAGCGGCTGATAACCGCGTATGCATATTACTGGCTTGCCACGCGCGACCTCGATACACCAACACGTCCTACGCTAACTCTGCTACCGCCCCACGAAGCTACACCAGTTAAGGATCTCTGTAACAAAAGGTCAAGTATGCAGGCTAGAGCTTTCCTAACAACCTGTGCTTTATGTCGCTCGAATCCTATACACTCTTACTTTTATTTTCGCCTTACTTATAATAAGCATGCTCTACGCGTGCAGCTTATAGTATATATTAGCTTTATGTATCTTTGATAAAGTAAGTTGCATTCTCGTGCTGATGAGAAAATCTAATGCATGAAATTTGTAAGTATATAGCTGTTTGTATAAAATTTAAAGCAAACATTATAATTATTAAGCTTTGGTTGTTGCTGTTGCTATTGACTTGGTCGTATTCTTGTTGTTGTTGTTTATACACCACTAAACCCCGCTTTACACTTCTCAGTAAGCAGCTCTTGATTAATCGTTCTTTTTTCCTTTTTGCGATTTATCGCTCGATACCGTTTGTAGCAGATACGTCCATGTTCTAGGCGGAAACTGCCCGATCTAGGTGCATTAACTACAGTCGAACCATAGATTCCGATGGCAATTCGATATCAGGGCACAGGAATCGTCATCGGAAGCGACAGCGGCGACGTCGACTATCAAAAGTCGACCACAAATCCATATCGAGGTTGGAAAACTTTACTAAAATACGCACTATTCCATAAAGAATTGATTTGACGCGTGACGAATGAGCGCAAAATACTATATCCTGATGCGATTATAATTTCAGTCCGGTTTGGCAGCCGTGCAGCGACAGTAGCAGCTTAGTCCTGGACGGGGTTGTCGAAGGTCTCGATGATTCGGACGGCTGTTATTCCTCTTTCGACGACGATTGGAACAATTGCAACGATGACGATTGCGAGGACAATTTTGGAGTGGACACGGACGAAGGTGCAGCCGATGGCCCGGACGACGACATCGACGAAGACAGTTCGCCTCCTGCGCAAATAATGCACGTAAGTCAGACAGGCGCCAAGCAGTGCGACACGATATTGCCATATGCATTATGTAAATAAAGTTTTTCTACTGTGCAGGACTCGCAAAATCGAGTTGCTGCAGATGAGGATGACGCTTCCTGTATGATGGATAAAGAAAATGATTTCAACTTGAAGGTACAAGCCAATCATTCATTTTCTGCCAATACACTACATATAACTTTTCTAATGAGTATTTCTTCACATTTACAGGTAATTGCTTCATGTGGCGACAACATTATAGCAGTTGCCAATCCTGCTTTAATGAATCGTAACCAGCCTACTGCGATAACTAAAGATCAACCGATCAAGGAAGAAATCGCATTACGCGATAGAAGAGACTGAACAATAAAAAAATAATGTTGGCTTTTGCAATCCAAATTTTATTTGATAATCAAGTTTTATTATTTTAATGAAATTCTACATTTTATTGTATATCTTGGATCAGCTGCAATATAAATGAATCCGATGTAAATACATTTAAAAATTAAATAGTTTGTTAGTTAAACCTACCAACATACTTATCTTATAATCCTAATATTTTTATAATCTGGGGTAGAAAAAGACGGTATTTATTTAATATAATGAAAATGAAAACAACTACAGATAGAAAAATATCTGGGTGATTGTTCAGAACTGTATACATTTAAAACAATTTTTCTAAACACCCTAGCAATTTTAAATGAATAATTTTATTAGTTGAATAAATATTTAATTTTTATTCGTCTAATAAAATTATTCAATTGAAAAGACCAGGGTGTTAACAAAAATTGCTTTAAATATATGCCGTTCTGGAGAATCACACCCATTTATTAAAATTATTCCATTAAAGAATCAAAGTTGTAAATTAATTATGTTTTATACAAAATTATTTATCATTTCCTTCGTATTTGCCATATTTACTTTCTGAATCAAATTTAAGGCTATAGAATTTTGAAATTTTAAAAATTGTACTCATATTAAAAAGAATGACCTTTGACTGTTACCGTTTAAAAGTAAATTATTTAAAAAACGGTAAGCATTTCTCTGTTACATTATTTATCGTGATTTAATCAAAAAACCAGGTATAATATTTTCCATAGTAAAAACCAATCAAGAAAGAAAAATCGGTAAGTATATCCACACACACGCTTTTAAAATGAAAATTTAAATCGATAATGATAGTATGATAGTCTATTCAGCAGTTGGTCCTTTTTAAATTATAATGAAAAAGACTACAATTTTTCATTATAGATTACCAAACACTTAAAAAGTATGGAAAAACCAAAGTGTTTTATTGTTTTGAACGCCTATTCCGAATATATTATAATAATATATCGTCAAAAAGTCATATTTCGAAAACATTAAAAAGTAGTTTTAGAATTTTAAGTGTATGATAGTTCTAACTTACCGATATTGCAATACTTTGTATATTTTGATACCATCAAAAAAAAAAATACTTGTGTTTCTTCAAAATGCAAATATCATTGTACTTCCAAGGAAGACCGAGTCGTAATTTACTATTTCAGAAAACTGTAAACCGATATTTTACAAAATAAATTATGGCCTAAGGAAGTACGATTATGGATTCATTTTACATAACTATACGTATTTTTATTATTAGAATGAAAATAGTGCAATGTCGGTAAGGTAGGATCACATCGACTTATTATACGTTCGTATTGCGATTTTGCGAAGTGTATACGTGTGGGTGTGTGTGTGTGTGTAAGTGCAATCTAAATTTGTTTCGCCATACTTATATTTCCACAGATATTTCTTATGAAATTTTGTACATATTTCGTGCCCAACTTGTTTTAAGACTAATTAAATTTAGGAGTCAAGTGCAACTTATTAAGTTGATTTATCTGCAACGTAAAAATTTTGACTTTTCAATAAAAAAAATTATTCAAGCATTTTATTTATTTTTAATTCATTCATTTGACTTTGAATCGAGATCAGGTAAAAATAAGAGATGTATTCATAAGTTTATTATTATATTAAATATCTCTGAAAATTTGTCCATGTATTTTGGAGAATATTTTAAATAAAGTCATCAACAGTTTTAATAACCAAACATTATATTTCGTACTTAATAAAGTTTGAGAATAATATAACTATACGTCGAGGTATACATATATAGGAGTATATTCAAAAACTAAAAACATTTAAATATCAATTTTCCTATATTTTTTAATATTTAAACATTTTTTAAGCAATGCGCTAAATAGTCCACAAATACTACCTTGCGCTCCGTTGGAAATCGAAAAAATATTAAAAACCGAACGAAATTAAGTTTCGTATATGAAATTGCAATGTCGGTAAGTAATACGCGAATGGATTCGACGTATTTTGAAAAAGCAAAATTTCTGTATGTAGGTATGTAAACTGTATGTGTGCACTGTGCATGCGTGCGTTCGTGTGTGAGCGTTTTTTATTGGTAAAATTTGATTTCACCACATCTTTCGAAAGCTGTATTTATGACATTTTTTATATATTTGGTATACATTTTAAGTCCAACTAACAATAGTCGTAGAACTGATTAAATTTTTTATTTAGCTGTGTAGTACATACATATATTATATTAAGGTAATTTGTTTAGGTATATTTGAATTGAATACTGAAATACTTACAATAAGGAAAAAAATTGAGATAATTGAAATAGCATAATGCTATATAGTGCATGCAGTTACTAGTGGTTCTTATATGATAGGTATTGCTGTCAGTTGCGGATACATGAGACGAAGCTCGGTACTCTGTCTTATTCATTATTAAGGGACAGTGAGGCGGTATGGGTTTGTGGGGGATATGGGTATTTATAATTTTAGAAATACCGCTAACTGTATGGGTACAATTATTTTTCTATTGTTGTCTGGAATAATAACAAATAAAATGATGGCAAAAAATTTGATGGTAATTGCTAGAAAAAAATTCTAAAAATGTATTTAGTTATAGCATTGCGAATTGTGTAGTTTAGCTATATTTCATCTAACAATTAAACTACTTATATAAGTTTTTTGATCATTTTTGATGATTCAATTCAAATTAATAACCCTTAAACTTCAATTTTCATGCATCATTTTTTTTGTTTATAATTTATTTATAATAAAAAATAAAGAGTTTTTAAAAAAGTACGTAGTGGGGCGATATGGGTAAAACGAGGTGAGGCGGAATGGGTGCGCGATTACTGCGGGTGCGAGTTTCTGTGATTCTAGGTTACGTATGAGGTGCAATGTTATTCTTTTATCGTAAGTACTATTAATAAATAATTAAAGGATTATCTTTACTGTACTGTTAAAAATTAATTATTTTTTTAATAAATTTTGAAAAATTACATATTTTTGTTTTTATTTCCCTTTTATTCATCTTTTTTAACAACTGTAATAAATAAAAGTAATAAATAAATAATAAAAAATAATAAAAGTAATAAGTAAGTAATAAAAAATGAAATTTTGAATTGTGTACATCTGCATATGCATTTTACACTAGCTCATCTCGCCTCACAGCAAAACCCATACCGCCACACGGGTGAGGTGGTATATGGGTATTTAGAAGTAGGTACTTGCTAATATTGTTATTTTACTTTTTTATACCCATATGACATATCGCCTCACTCTCCTACTAACTCTCTCTGAAAGTATTCTAATATTCCGAACAATTATACTACAATTACTACCAAATATTTGTAAAAACCAGAAAGTATTTATTGACTCGAAAACTATCTTCGTTGTTTCTATCACCTTCATCAACAGGTATTCAGTATCCACAAATCAATTGTTAGCATCTCAGCAACAAAAATATAAGTACTGCAGAACTGAATTGTGATTACGTGGATCAACCGGGTAAGAACTCGGTAGATAACTTGAAACAGTTCAGATGACGTAGACAGTATCGCTACTGAACGTGAACACTATATACTTAGTATAGGTACAGTAAAATAGCAGCTGTCTACCATGAGACAATTTTTGGTTGCCACCTCATCGCGATGTTGACGAATGTGTATTAAAATAATTTACAATATCTGTTTGTGAAAAAAACTCTAGAAGCAGAGTTTTTCTACTAACTGTTTAGATTTGTGTATACGATTATAAAAAATTCACAATGAGAATTCAATTCACAATTGTTGGGTTAATATTATTTATTACCCAAGCACAATGTATTATGTGGTACTTGGAACCTAATGCACAAAAATGCTTAAAGGAAGAAATTCAAGGAAATGTTTTAGTAAGTGGTGAATATGAGGTTTCAGAAGTTCCTGGACAGAAAGTAGACTTTGTGGTAACTATGCTTATTATAAATACTATCCTCGTTTGTAGGTTATGTATGCTAACCTACAATATGTTATAAAAAGTACAAACTTGTCACTTTATAATATACTTTTTTAGACTCGAGACTCTCAGGGACAAATTCTTGCTCAAAAAGATGGTGTACAACAAGGAAAATTATTGAAATTTACATTTGCAACCGAAGGATATGATGTTTTTGAAATTTGCTTTATTTCACATGTACCAGCTAGTATGTATTAAAATTTTATTACACTCAATGCACATTTTAAAAGTTTTAATTAACTATCTTATTTACCTCTTATTTGCAGATATACGAGGCATGAGGCAAGAAGTTTCATTGAATGTCAAAAAAGGAATTGAAGCTAAAAGCTACGAAGGTGTAAGTATATTGTTAATTTTTCATAATGAATTATAATATAGAGTATAATCAGATTTAATTTTCCAAAATATTTTTAAAATTCTTGATTCTTTTATGTGGCTTGTAAACGGCGAGCAGGTTGCGGTAAAGTCACTCTTATTTTGTGTTGATTTTGCAGCATGTACACCAAAATTAATGTTTTTATGAATTCACAATATCTGTTTGTACTAAAAACCAGTGCTTAATTTTTTTACACATCACCTAAATATTTTAGAAAACTTGGTAAAATTCCATTAATAGTTTTTAATGCATGATAGAAAAAATTTTACATGACTGATACTTGCACATAATTAGTGATAATGTGATTTTCCAATTAGTGCAAAAAATAGAGCTCAATGTTTGAAAGGTCATAAAGTGAAGTGATTTTCTAATTAATCACATACTTGTAATTAATGCTTAGAATTTTATGTATTGAATACAAGAAGAGATACATACTAATTGTATTTTGATTTCTATTCATAATAGATTGCAGAATCAGCCAAATTGAAACCTATTGAAGTTGAATTAAAACGATTAGAAGATTTATCTGAAGCAATAGTGCAGGATTTTGCTAGAATGAGAAAAAATGAAGAAGAACTGAGAGATACCAATGGTATATAAATTAAATATCTACAAGAGACTATATTAATATCCATTAATATTGCAGTTTTACATAATTATTTTTAATTTCAGAGGTCACAAATTCTCGGGTTCTTTATTTCAGTATATTTTCAATGATTTGTCTTTTGAGTTTAGCTACTTGGCAAGTCTTTTATTTAAGACGTTTCTTCAGAGCAAAAAAGCTTATTGAATAATGCTTTTTCATGCATCATATAATCTGGAGCTGTGCCCAAGTGTTTATGAGCTTGGATGAATGTTGGTCATTTCATAATGAACTATATATCAAAAGTTAATGAAGTGATTAAAATCAAGAGAAAGCTTGGTACGGAAGTTGAATAACTGTGTTTATATGTATAACAGAAATTTGTACCAAGCAGATTAATCCATCAGTCATTGCAATCACTTTTTATACAACCTACCATAATAACTTGTTCATAAGAAAGAAATTGTATAGTAGCTTAAATTGTTTAATAATTTTTAGTTCAGGTGATTTTAATTTGTATGGAAACTTTTTTTTCTAAGGTACAAGTGCACGGTGTGATCTTAACTCTACATATTCTTAAATTATACATCTTTAATGAAATTGTTGTTAATAATAATAAAATAAATGATTGCTATAAATACCTTATTTATTTTTCTTTTTTATTAAAGTGTATTTTTTTTATTATGTTGTAGTGAAAATTTTAGTATAATTCGAGGATGTAAAATAAAATATAAAAGTTGTTAATATTGTATATGAATATATACAAAACAGTTTGTTCCTATTTCGTTATCTTAATTCATCAATATTATGTACATATAAATTTACTTGTGATTTATTTCGTTATCTTCACCAACGAATGATCAACATATTTACTTACATGTAACATTTTTATTCCATTTTCAGAACTTTTCTTTCCGCAATTTAACATACCTACTGCACTCATGTAGGTATTCTTTTTACAGAAATTACACCCATTGGTTTTAAAATATAATAACTAGAATTGTTTTCATACATTTAAAACCCATGCGCTCTGATTTCTGGTACTAATTTAATTAGCTTTTAATTAATACCACGAACATTACCGTCAAAAAAAAAATATGATTTTCCCCTAACTATTAATGTGTACCTATTATCTATTGTATAGTTATAGGTACCATTTTGTATGGTAGTCGGTAGGGTTACTTCCATTATCGCCACCTTAAGAAAATTTACAATTATCTTTTAGCGCCACTGCGTGGAGTATAGGTCTATAGGACATAGGTGCTAGCTATATCTATCGACCATCACCGATCCAACGCGAACTGATCAGAATCTACTGTTTCCTTCCAAAGCCTGAGCACCCTGAGCTCTCGATTCGCGATTCTACGCAGAATGTAAATAAGACATGCTGATGTCTACATAACCTTACTAGATTGTCTAGTAACTCAGTTTAATAAAATAAAATAACTTTGGTAGATATACTTACTTAAAATAATGACAGAATCAACTAGTTTTGTGTCGAGTAGAGATCGGGATTGTAGTGGGTGTAGACTAGTAAGCGGTTCTGGACTTATTGGTGCAGGTTTATACATCGCTTTCCATTCCAAGAAATTTCAAAAAACAATTGGCAAGACAATTATGTTATGTTTAGCTGGAAGTAAGATTTTTTTGTTTACTGTTTAGATTTAAAATCATATCTATACATAGCTACTGTATTTTTTTGTAAATTATTTATTTACATAATATAATTATTTAAATAACGAAATGTATTGCAATATTACTTTTTCAGCGGCAATTGGACTTGGGACGACCAGAATATTCGATTTACCTCCATTCCGAAATCAGTTTAGTCAAAATTAAAAAATTTGCATTTTCGTTATAGAATAAAAAATGTTTTTAAATTTTATGTGTATATAAATAATTACAACAAATAAAAATATTTATTACAATAAAATTTTGAAAGAAATAAATTATTTGTCATTTAAAAATACTATATTTAAAATACAAATTAGTCAGATTATATATGTATGGCCTGTATGTAGATTTTTGTAGTACAAATAGTGCAAACGTAATTACGTATTACGAGGGGTGCAGTTATTCATCATTGACAGTTTCTGATCAAATAAGGTTTCTTGACCACAGTTACTTTGTCACCTAAATTACAAAATATAATATATGTCTTTGATTCTTTTTTCTACATTGTGTTATCACTTAAATTCCAAACTTCTAAATAATAAATAAGAAAATCGATTTCTGATCACCTCATGTTTTGAATACTAGATGCAAAAATTATACGATTAGAGCTTTAAAATAACCTATTATGGACAGATGTAACATCTTTTTTAAAGTATACCAAATAAGATTTATTTATTTTTTATACGTCTAATCCAGAGACTACCTAATAGGTAGTACCTATATTACGGTCCTTAAACAGTAAACACATATATAACATATGAATAATATATTATATAGATATTGTATCACATCACTGGCAATTCTATCGCCTCGTGGAAACTGTCCTTGCATGTTGAACGAGGAGGCTGGAGGGCCGACACGGGATATATACAGATTATATATAGTCTCTATATAGAGACTAGAGGTATAGAGTTGGAGAAAGAGAAGGGGGGGGGGGGAGCTGGCAGTGCTGGCACAGTGCCGATGCCCATGCCCAATACTGCCAATTTGCCATTCTCCGATCTTCTGCAACTCAGCTCATAGGTTAGAGTCGATGGTTGAATAGTCGATAACCAAAAAATGAACTGTCAATAATGAGTAATTGAAGAAAATACAAAGTTCTTTTTAATTATTCTACACTTACAGTCGCAAATTGATAAATTATTATGTATATATAATGCATTAGAAATATCATTCAAATTTAAAACATGGATATAAACAGTGAACATGCAGAGAGGCAGGGCTCTAAGGATTCAGAGCCACTTGATCCATTAGCCCAAAGGTAAATAATTAATAAAATTTTTTGGAAAAATAAAATGGATCAATTATAAATCTTTTTTATTTTTTATTTAAGTTGAAGTTGATAATTTTTTTCATTTGAAATTTTAAGTTAACAGAATTTCTTTAAGAAATATTCAGTTTGAAGTGTATAAGATAAATAACCCAAGAAATCAAGAAAATAAAATTGTTTCATTGATATAATAAATTTATTTTTAATTTACAACTAATATTTTTTACAGAATAATCAATCTTGCTCAATCAAAACCAAAAGGAATATCTGATAAAGATATTTCAACAGAAATTCCAGATTTACAACCTCTTCAAAAGGCACAAGTCATAAATAAACTGTTGGCGCAAGGCTTTTTTGATCTTTTCAAACAAGGTGAAACTTTACTATACAAGTTAAAAGATCCTACAAAAGCTAGAACTGCAAAGGGTGCAGATAATGAAGAAAAGATTGTGTATACTATTATAGAAGAGGCTGGGAATAAAGGGATTTGGATTAGAGATATAAGATTCAAGTCAAATTTAATGCCTACACAGTTAAATAAAATTTTAAAAAGTCTTGAAACAAAGAAGTTTATTAAAGCTGTTAAATCTGTTGCTGCTAGTAAAAAGAAAGTATACATGTTGTACAATTTAGAACCAGATAGGTCTGTAACTGGAGGAGCATGGTACCAAGATCAAGATTTTGAAGCAGAATTTGTTGATGTTTTGAATCAACAGTGTTATAGATTTTTAGAACAAAAACGAGATAATACTAAAGATTATTTAAATGGCCCTATAGCAGAAAAAAATGCTACTTTTGCTTCATCCAAAGAAGTTTGGAAATTTATCTCTGACTTAGGTATAAGTAAAGTAAGTATTATAAATAAATAATTTAGAAAAAAGAAAGAAAATACATTTTATAAAATAATAATTT
>UELU01143650.1:10861-23233 GCA_900490025.1 Megastigmus dorsalis
GAGAGAGAGGCGTTCGACAATCCGGAAGACGATGCACGGATCCACGTCGCATATCCCAGACGCATATGTGCGTTTCGGATAGCTTCTGCTTCTTTCGTGATGATGCGTGTAATCGCGGCTTTTATCGAAACATTCAACGTCGATTGGATTTCTTAAGTTAAGATATCCAAGTATAACTTTTTGACCTCTGCATTTGCAATTTATAATGGATATCAACTCTTTGTTCACCGGGTATCCGTTTAAATTGAGGAAAATATTCGTGGCCGTGCTGTTGCAGCATTCAGATATATTTTGTTTAGCGTTTGAATTATTATTTTACAAATTATTTCAAAATTGCGTTAAATTGCAATGAAAATTTAAAATGACTCGCTTGCGCGTCACTCGAATTTCAATTCCCAGGCCTACCAACAATAACACAAGCTTTACAATTATGCGAATCAAACCGTGTGTTTCTCTGCAACGTATATTTTAAATTTAATATGATAATAAATATTATTTAAAAAATAAAATACGTAACAAAGTACCTATATTAAATATTTGTTGTTATGACGTACGCTGCACAAACAAATACATAACTCAATATATGTTTATAAAGACGATGATATCAATTTATTTTTTCACGAATTTACAGTAACAAACACATTATCAAAATATTGAGTTTACACGTTCACACCTACATAGGTACACAATAAGTAAAGCAAACCCGAAAAACTGCAAACTCATTATTTCTCCAGCTTCTTGCCACGTTGTATAGTGCATCATGGAAAAATTCGACGAGCCCATCCCTCGATAGTCTCGAAAAGCCAAGGAAAACTCGCAAATAAGAGACTGTCCAGCCCAGTATATATATGTACATCTCAATAGACACATACACTGGGTGAGAAAGTACACAACATCGCGAGGGGAATATAATAAGGGAAAAAGGGAAACAGGGAAAAAGGGGGAGAGGGAGGAGGCGCGAAAATCGTTCTCAATAAAACCGGGAGACGAGCGGCAGGACACCGAATAGATATATATAGATGACATGACGAGGGCAAAGCCGAGAGAGGGAAATCTGTAAAGGCAATAATGATTTCGTCGAATGTGGAGCGAAAGAGAGAGGGAGAGAGAGAGAGAACTTTCCTAACCGCGGCAGACAGAAAGATAGACAAAGCTGCAGGAGAAGGAGAGATAGAAAGAGAGAGAGACGCGCGCACAGGAAAGTTGAAGATGAAAGAGAATGGGATGTTTTCTTTTGCGGGCGACGAAATTCACGGATCCTCGAATATGAGGGTTGCGCTTGCGCTTGCGCGCGACAGCGAGAGAGAGAGAGAGAGAGAGAGAGAGAGAGGGAGGGAGACAGACGGTATAGAGCAGAGATAAAGGGAGAGAGCGAGCGAAATTGTCGGGAGGACCGTGCAAGAGAGCGAACTCGTGCTGGAATAACATTCGAGAGAGCGAATGTGGCATTGTCAACCCCTCGCTATTCCATCGCGCCGCTTCCCTCTACTCCTGCAGCAGCCTTCGCCGCGCTCATCTCCGCCTGTCGCTGCAGTCCTCTACATAGTACGTCGCTATCCCCAGCCAACTGACGGCGAGCGCGCACGGCTTAATCGCGGCTATCGTCGCTCGCAGCCATCGCTCCGTCCTCTCTATAACCCCGAAAGTTCAGACCAAGTGCATTGTATACTCGGCGGTGAGAGAGAGAGAGAGAGAGAGAGAGAGAGAGAGCGAAATCAATTTGCTGTAGGAGGAATGACTTTGTCAAGCTCTTTTTTGACTATACTGTATTTTATTGACTTGTCGAGCTGTACATGGAGCGGATAATTAGTCACAGTGATATATAGGGATAGATCGTTAATTTAAATATATATATGCATATCAAGGTTTCATCGGGATTGAACCATTACATTGAATTACATGGGCTATGAAAGTCGCGCGGCTACTCTCGCGAATCAACAAACACCGAAACGAGGAACCTATAGGCGGAAAAAGAAAAAGAAGAAAAAACCGGACTCCGCAGAACTGACCCAGTGTGCTAATGCTCGGGCGAACCACCGCAGAAAAATAAAGCAGGACCTCGCGTCGTCCGCAACCTCTTTGAACTTTATCAGCGCGAAGGGGCCACTCATTTATTTAGCCTACACCCTTAGAATTACAAACAGAAAAACAGCTCGCGCGACGACGACCGACGACGACACATAGAGGACAAACTGGAAACGCTAAATAGCAGCACATAGAGATATATATATATATATAGAGAGAGAGAGAGAGAGAGCAATGGTGGGTATAAACGAGGGGTGTACGTAGAGGAGCCAGCCCATCATAAGGAGGGATGAAACAACAGCGTCGGCCGCGCGCGTCTGCCCTGTTTCCCCGCATTTGCAGTATGTGCTCCCTTATGGCTCTCCCTAAACTGGCGCTAGCTAATAAAACAACACTCCTGTGCAGCATCAGCAGCAGCAGCAGCTACTCTCCTGCTACACAACGATGATGACGATGCGAGAGAGTTTCGTGGGTGCAGCCGACAGGGTAGCGTTTGTGGAATGGAACGAGGGACGGAGAGATGCATGCAGAGATGGCTCGTTATCCGCGGGGACGATGGCCTTCCGATGGATATTGGACGAGGTGCAGGATGGAGGCCTGGCCGATAGATTGTTTCGTTGAAGCGAATACGATAGGGTGCGGGTGAACGATTAGTCGCGGCTGTTCAACCTTCGAGAACAATTCAATTACATTGCTTACTTTGCTGTTCCTCTTTACAAAGTCAGGAATAAATGGTTTGAGACCGGCACGAGAACAGTTTTATTAATCCATATACCGCAGCATCATAATTCACGCAAATAAATGATAAGGACCCAAAACGTTGTCGCGCCGAGTCAAACGTGCTCATCGATCCACCTCATTTCCTTCATCCCCCGCAGCATACTAATGCGCGCATTATGAGTTAACAGCTCTATCTCTCTCTCGCTCGCTTAGCTCTAAGGTATATACACGTGTCGAGCGTATATTTTAAATCCGCAGCGGCTTAAGGAGAGAGTGAGAGAGAGACGCGCCGAAGATTGATGAGGCGGACTCTTAAACCGTTGGCACGCGCGCGACGCGCCGCCGTTACCGCGCCCAATCTCGCTCTACGCTGGATTACGGGGATGCTTTCGAGCAGACGTGTCGAGAGGAGAGGAGAGAACTAATTATGCCGCTGTAAATATCACGGAAAACATAGTCGGCGAGGTACTTAAACATCGGATGACCCGACTAAGCTGCAAGATTATGCCGCCGCTCTTGGCGACGATTCATAATTTATGTACGGATAGATGGATTCTTGATTGTTTTGCACCGCGTTAGTTTTTCCGCGTGACGCGGGGCTGCATACTTTGGTCCCGATAAAGTGCAGTGTGATGTCAACTGTATCAACTGCGTTAAGAAGCCGCGTGTATCACTGTGTAAATCTTATTCATCGACAAGTGTTGCTTGTCCTGGGTCTGATTCAATTGCAATAATATTTTGCTGCCACAAGCTCGGGGACTGATAATACACTTTAAATATAGATTCTATAGCCGCGACTTTCATCGCGGTTAAACGCATCGATGATTTGGAAAAATATACGAACCCATAAATCATTGTATTTTCAAGCCTTTAATAATGAAATATACGTTATTTTTACTAATCGATCATTTGCGGGAATGTATCGTCGCGGCTTGGAAAACTAATACATGTGTACATAAATAGCTTTCCGTCGAGATTTTTCTCTTTAGCGTATAGCGATCGTGTCGAGCCTATAGGGAAGCGATAATTAGTCGACACGTGTTAGATAGCGTAGTTGTCGGAAAAATTGATGTCGCAACAGGCTGTCACGTGTGCCAAAAGAGCATAAAAAATTCGTCCCGCTTCGTTAACGCCGTGAATTGCCGAGGCTGATTTTTTTTTCCCCCCCTCTTCCATGGAACTATTTCTGTATTTCCTGTCGTTCGGCCTTTGATTAACGACCTTCCGTAGCTCCGCGAGCCTCCAATAAACGAAAAATATTCAATCAACCGTCCCTTATATTTTTAAACTCGATTTGCAATGCGACACTCTCTATGTATATCCGAAAACTTGAATAATAAATAGCATCAGCGTTTTTTCATCCTTACGCGATCGTATAAACAGGGGAAAATTTGTCTTGCAGAAGTTCATGAATTCAACGTCCAAACTCCTTGGACAATTTTCAAATGAATGTTTATAAACATTATCGCAAGTCGATCAACAAGTTCCTCATTTTTCCAAAGCCAGCAACTTTTCGATTCCACGTCGCTGACAAAGTAAACAGCATTAAAAAAAATCGTCAAAGAAGCTCGCATTAAAAATCATCCGTCCAAAGCCTTTCCAAGCCTATACACACAAAAGAAAAAAAGAAGAAGAAGAAGAAGAAGAAGAAAAAACGGAGGAACGCGGCTCTCTCATAGAAGGCGAGTGCAGGTCGACTTAGGGGGGTTTGCGTCAAGCCGCAAAAGCACCACACAGCTCTTCGGGATCCGCGCTATACACAGTCTCTGCTCTGTTCGCGACTACGCGACGGCCCGCGATGAAGAAACTAGGAGCTCTATATACTCGCGGTGAACGCGCGCGTCGAGGTTATTCCTGGTTGAACAAACACTGGAGCGGGTCGCGCGCGCCACCCACATATTTATAGATTTTATCTATCTCTCTCTCTCTCTCTCTCTCTCACTCTCGCTCTCTCTCTCTTTTGCTTCGACGTTCTCTCTCGTATATAACCTCTCTGGAAAACGAGTTCGTGCCGTGGCTGGATATGCACAGCAAGAGAGATGCTAAATGGTTTTTTTGTTGAATGCGAGGTGCTGATGTGCAGAATTAATCGTGTTGGATTGAATCATCTGTTATCTTGTGAAATACGATTAGATGCGGCTTCATATGTATTTATTTGTTGATATCGACTATGGACAAGACATCGTTACATTCTTGATCAGAACAATTCGAAATCATTAACAGTTTGAAATTGCCAATGTGCAATTTAATTTTAACACGCTTTAAGCTCTGTTTTGCATAAGATTTGAGTACCGTGAACGAGAAATAATCGTGTGCCTTGGATTTGAACTTTTCTTTCTTCTGAACCATCGAGGCGAATAAATTATGCGTATACCGTCGAATTTATCTCAAAGAATGTACAAAATCGGTGGCGGAATTCTTTGCACTCACATTTTTGGCACAAAACAAAGCATGTCTCACATAATAATTCAAATTGACACAGTTGCAATCCGTATACAGGAAAATCCTTTCGTTTACTTTTTGAAATTGAAATATGAGCTTACCTTGGCAATGCAACGAAAATAAGCACCGATCACTAAAATTTGTATTACTGAGAAACGATAATGTATTCATCAAATTTACTGCGTTTGAGATGAATACAGTAAACTTTTATCAAGACATACAAAGCAATGAGTTTGAAATCATAATTTTCAGGGCTGTGTAGAATAATTGAATACCAGTCTCATATACGTATACAAAGTTAAGTTTGGACTATGTAAAATATAAGTTGAACAAATTCATTTTATTAAGATTGCAAATCGCAATTACATGTACTTTTAATGAGTAAGTTATAGATAAATGAAACATTTTCAATATTTGATATGTGTATAAACACACACTCTAAGTAAATATTTAAAATCATAAATAAATTATAATAAATATTACAATAGTTGAAGCAAATCTTAATTATAGTCTAAGATTTAAAGAACTTAAAAGTATATACAGCGTAAACAAAACGATAATCTATATAAAAATAAAATGACTATAGTCAATTTACGTTCTTACTGTCTAAGGTGAGTAATATTATGAATTATTTTAAAAATTCAACTTTTAAATTAAGACTAGTCTGTATGGATTCTTCATGCTTCGTAGAAATGTATTGTCTCAATAAACTCAAAGAATCGTCGCGTAATAGTAATACTAACGGCTTCGGCAATGGCGATGGCAAGGAGTTAACCATTGTATCCTGTATTTTCATATTTTTTATTTTCTCGTTCTTTGCATCTCTCGTGCGCATTATTCTCCCCCATTTCTTTTTATTTTTTAAGTTAAGAGGTATTGTTTTACGTATCTTTTCAATCGTAGTCATTGGAGGGCCATTATTAAATCTTTCTCTGAAGACAACATCTAAAATGCGTAAAAACCACTACCTGGTTACATTAACTTGATTCGAGAGGAATTAATATAGTTTGTTTTGTTTTTTCTACAGCCCCGCCAATTTTCTTTTGAATACGTAATCACTTAGTATTTTCGCATTAATTCTATTAAATTCATTTACAGTGTCAATTGGGAATTTTATATGGTAATCAGTCTCGAAAGAAGATTTTGCTGAAATAAACTGTGTTTCTTGGATTGACGGCTGAAAAGCCTCCTTATACACTTCGGGGTTCAACTGGACTAGAGGTTGAGAAGCAGTTTTCTTATTCTCCGGATTCAACTGGACTAGAGGATGAAAAGCAGTCTTTTTATCCTTCGGTTACAACTGCACTATAAAATGGGAAACCGCCTCCTTATGCTCCGAAAAGAATTCAACCAAAACTTTATCAGCCCAATCTTCGGCATGACTCGAACTATCATCTACAAATGAGATCCAATTATAAAACAAAAAGATTAAAAAATTACTGCTTTTTAAGTAGACAAATTTTAATCTACAGCAGATCTTCTAAATTTTGAAAAGATAATTAGCCAAAATGTATTATACTGACCTTTTAGTTCTGTCATAACTTCGGTTTTTGTTTCCCTTGTTTCGTATGGTATATTAAAACTTGTAGTATTCAAGTATCCGCTAATTGCAAAAGACAATAAAAATTTTTCCTATTTCGTAGCATTCGACACTATTCGAGTCTGGAGGATTTGCAATAGTTTGTCTGTTTGCTCGTCCGGAATATTATTCTCTATTAATCAATTTCGCAATTCAAGATGTTTCAAATTTTCTACTGGTTGTAGAATGCTGTAAGTTATATCCTGCTCTATCGCGAGTTTATAACCATTTTCCACAAATGAATAAAAACTGTCACTGCTGTTACTGCTACATTCGCCATCCGACGCAAGGTAGTCTTTATTGAACTCTATCATTTTGACTGCCGGTGATCTTTGACACGTAGTTTTGTAGCAGTGCTCTCTTGGATATTTCGATAAATTCGTCTACGACAAGTATATTGAAAATTAAAAGAATAATACCAAAGCTATTTATATAACAGGAACAGAGAACTATTGAACTATTTGACGGCAGAATAAGTTAACGTTTCGTATGTCGCAAATCAAATACTTATGAATAAAAAATTAATTTTCCAGGCCATAATCAAAATTAATGAATTCAAATAATCCTTGTTTATCTTAAAATTCGTTCGCGCGTAAGCTTGAATTATGTATGGCTCGCAACTAAGTACTATTGATATGACAAGTCAAATTTTTGTTTACATATGCGATACCCGCACATCACTCTATTAAGCGATGAATCATTGTATAGAGTGAAAATATTACTTATAAAATATTTAACGTTTATTAAAGAATACGGTCTTATAAAAAGATTAACTCTTAACAGCATCTTCCCTCAAGAAACATTCAAACCGCGATCAATTGTACACAAAGACTAGCGAATTCAAATTTTTACCGCGACCATGTAATTATCGAACAAATTATTTTTATAAACTTATCGATTCTTTTTTCCCTGCGAGCTTTGTGGAAAACGTTCAGCAGCACCGCGATAATTAATTTATGGCACAAACAATTCACTCGAGTATTCGGGTTATCGTTAACTGCTACACGGGTATACGCTTAGTTGCAGCAATTATTCTCCTCGAAACTGCGGAACGGTTTGTGCATCTACGCGCGAGAGGTAATTGAGTATATGTATGAGATTCTCGAGAATCATCGAGCAGCATAGTCGTCATTCGGTAGCGGCTCTTGGAAGCGGTGCGCGAGAATTTCCGAGAAATCATGTGTTCAACGCAACATTTAGCCCAAATATATAACGTTTGATTGTATACCAACTCGGCATACATAACTATAACATTTACTTCAGCTAAATTTAGTTACTTTGCCTAAAACTCTTCAATTTAATTTACATATCATATTTTAAAATTTATTATGCATTTTTTACAATATTTAGCACTACATTCTATAATGTTACATAAGTCATAATTTTTTTCTGAAAATACTTTCCATTCGGGTATTTGTTCAAGAATTATTCGTAAAGCGTACCTATTCGCGGTATAACTTTTTGAATATTCCAAGATTAATCGATCCATCAAATTGTCACAAGGCAAAAAATCGCTCGGGCATATCGTACAATTTCCCACTATGTTATTCTCGCGGCGCTATAAAGAAAGTAAACGTCGTCGACTTCCAAGCCTGTCGTACAACTTTTCCCTTCTCGCATAAAACTGACAGCAGAAATGTAAGCGGCAAATGACCACGTTGACGTTCGAATTCTCGGCCGCAAATAAAAAAAGAAAACGCGACGAAGTAGCGACGGAGGGAAATTGTACGTTATTCCACAACTAACTTTGTATATACGTGTATATATTAGAGAGGGAGAAGAGAGGAGAGAAGGAGGTGGGGTGGGGAAGGGTACAGAGAGGGGAGAGGGAGGGGGCAGAGAAGGAGAGCATCCGCCATGTTAGACACCTGGCAGCAACCAATGGTAAGGAAGGAGGAAGCGGACGAGCGAGAGAGGCTTCGAGCTCAGCTCGCTCTCCCTGCACGGGCCCTCGAATGCCACACCCTCCATTGTGCGGCCGCATATCGACCCGTAACCGAGTCAAACCGCTCGCAGCTCCTGCAGCATCCTCTCTCTCTCTCTCTCTCTCTCCCTACACTACTCTGCCATACGGATCGCCGCCAGCTTGTTGCACGCCCAGGAGCTCAGTCGCGAATTCACTTTCTCGCTCGTGCTCCTTTTTTCGTTGCGGCCGAGCTTCCATGATGTACCACGAATACATACAACTTTTCATGCATGCGGTACTGCAGATTCATCCAAATAATCTTTATAAAGGTGGTTCCCGTGTAGAGTTATAATTTATTTCGAAGAGACAAGACTGAAAGGAACATTTTCGGTTCGCTACGGGATAGCGTCTAAAAAGGCTTGCGCGTGTGCAGTTTAATCTTTGTCTTGGAAGCGAATCGATGCATACCGTGCCAATAAACGAATAAATATATTTGTCTCGATCATATGTATGTTTTCAGCGCGTCGCGCGCCACCGCATAATCTTTATGCGCTCCGCGCACATTTTCCTAGTGTAAAAACAACCGCGCAAGCATCGTCAGGGAGATAAATAATTAGCTATATATCGTGGTCCGGACGCGTCGGCGCGCGACATATTTCCATTCGACGAAATAATAAAAAAATTTTACCGGGTAGTACCATCGCGCGGGCGAAAACGCGTAATAGAATTACGTAATGTATTAGAATGAAAGAGTAGGAGGGATGGTGAAAAGCGAGAGAGGAATTCCCAATGCATATCACATATGACGCTGACGATGAGCCATCGTATATACATAATATATATATATGTATATACCATACACACAGTCAACCACCATCGACGCACCCCCAGAAATCCCTCGAATAATATTTTGTTAACTCACTCCCGTAGCCCGGGCGAGGCGCATGTATCGACGGCAGGAAATTATTTTTCACACTCTCTCTGCGCATCTATCTCTCTCTATCTCTCTTACGGTAGTATGGAGCCCGCGATAGACCGTTTCGATGTGTGTGTCCTTCTTCCCCCGGTGATGCGATACTACGTCGATGTATAACAGGATGGATGGAAGCTCTACTATCTCTTTTTCTCTTTTATTTATCAAATTTCGTGTAGCCTGCGTAATTCCCGTTTTCACGCGCAAAAATAACAGGGCAAGTAAAATGTTTGCGTGATGATTATTATTATTTTTAAATATGTAATGTGCGATAGTGCAGGTTTTTCGAGTATTATTGTATATTGTTCATGAGAATTGGTTTTGAGAAAATGTTGCGCGATTGGAATGATAAAGGTTTTCGTATCATTGAAAATGAATTGACAAAACTACAATGGAAAGGAGTAAACTAATGATATTTAAATGGTGATCTGGAAGAATGAATTTATATATAACAACTTTTTCCTTTGAATAGTTAAAGAAAACATGCAATGAAAATTTAATTAACACCGTTGTCTTACGATACTTGGCATGCATCTATACTTCCACATATTTCGTATGAAGCAGATTATTATATAATATCTATTTGCTTAATGTTCTTTTGAGCTACGATATAAGAAAAATATATAAGCTTTCCTGTAAATCGAACATCTTTTAACGCTGTAAATATGGTCTTTTCAAAGCACCACGCGCAAAGTCTCTTCTTTCATCGTAAAACTCCTTTTTTTTTCCTCAAAGTGCCAAAATTGTTTACCAACTGCACGAGCTTCAATTTTCCTCTCGATTCTTTATCTTTAACCAGTCGGTCGTGCAAGCTGTATCATCTGACCCTCCAAGGTCACTCCAAAGTCACCAAAAGAAAACGAAAAGAAAAAAACGACAGGGAAAAAGTGAGATGGATCGCCACGGAAAAGGCGTAACAAGAATAAAAGGAAGAGCCGCCGCCGCCTCGCGAGGAAAAATACTCGCCACCCAGAAACTCGTCAAAAAAAAAAGCCGCTGAACACTCTCGTGCGGTCAAAAGGATGTATATATACCCACACAAACACACAGCTTTTTCCACATCGATCGCGGAGCTTTTAAAAGGCTACCGGTACTGCGGCTGTATAATGCGAAGAGGTGCGCTTTACCGTGTATACACAACGAGCGAGAGAGAGAGAGAGAGAGAGAGAGAGAGTCTCGTGTCGCCCGAGAGATGAAAATGGGCCGCGCCGCGCCGAAAGGCCGGGCGCGCGCTCTGCAGAGCCACACGACGACTACGGCGGCCTAAATGTTATTCCATGCTACGGAGATTGCTTCTTCAGGAAACACACACTCTCTCTCTCTCTCTTTCTCTCTCTGTCTCTCTCTATGTGTGTAAGAGAGGCGGCGAGTTCGAAATCTCGAAACTCCGTATAGCCGCCGTTTAGTTCGTCAAATATGTATGTAGATAAACAGCTCCGTGCAGTCAAGCTCGGTTGACAGAAATAATATATGATGGCGAGTGTTGGAGGGGGTTGGGGAGGTTCGCGCGCACCTGTAACCGTATAGCGCATATACGTCTGTGTATGTATATATTGTCTCTGTTAGATGTGTGTCGCGGATGTATTTCGTTTGGAGATTGGAAATTTGGAGCGGAAAATTATTGTGCACGCTGAGACAAGTTGCGTGTGTGCATAGTGAAGCACTTGCGGTTGTGCGAAGTGATTGTAAAAGGTACTAATCTTCGATATCGATGGACTACGTGCGAAACAAACTATACGTCATTTCACGTAAGGATTGTCTGCGCATTTTCTTAAGAAATTAATTTTAATGTGCCTTACCTAAAAAATCATTCTTTTTCTACTGGGTCTTGGTACTTGATTAAAAACTTCCCAAGTAAAAATGACTTCGCGTACGCAATATATGCATGTTACATTGAGCCAAATGTAATCTCATGCATGTAACATAAGTATAATGGGTGTTAACGTTCCAATTTGTTTAATATTACGCTAAAGAAATGAAACTAGATGATCATCCAAGAACCAAAAGGCAATTCCATACTTTGCCCACACGTCAAAAATTACATTCTTTATTGGTTACATGGGGGCTATGTGGTTCCTGGGCCTAACATTTATTCATGGCTATGAGTTTTTTATGTAGCTTACATGAGCTTAACAGTGCTGCTGCCTATTTCAAAAAGTGACACTGAAAAAAATGGATACTGCACGCAAGAGCAATAATCTGCTTGTGAGATATCCGCGTACGGCAAGATAAAATCTACTTGAAGCTAGTAACCGGGTTCTCCTTTCTAAATTATGGTTTTCTTATTTCTAGCAGAAAAAACTCTTCCTTCTAAACCAACATACGTCCGGCAAAAAGATTACGTGCTTGCTGTATAATAAAATCTTCTGCAAGTAGATAAATTCTACAAGAGGTATTCCCCGCTCGAATAAAAGAGCGTTTGTCTTTAAAATTAAATTTATTTTCTGAAAGACAAAATCTTTTTCCTGTAAGTAGATAAAGCTTATTCCATTAAGCAGAAATTAATTTCCCTTCTAAAGAAAATTTAAGTCCTTACATATTTCTAAAATGTATAGATTTTATATTATATTATGTACAATAGAAGTGCTGGCGTTAGTTTGATTTTCGTCACCAAACGGTGCACGTTAATTAAATGCATTAACCGTAAAAATGCAGAAACCGAAGACAATGGGCGAATTCTTAAAAGAAGTATCGCTTGATTCAAGTGTTGGTGATGTGTTAAGGGAT
>UELU01143651.1:0-12597 GCA_900490025.1 Megastigmus dorsalis
AGGGTTAAATATAAGTTTATGTCAAAGATCTTTCTATCGGTCTTACAGTCTAATCTGTAAACAAGGGCAATCTGATTGCCCATGAATATTGATTAGACTGTAAGACCGATAGAAAGATCTTTGTCAGTTTATAGTAGAGTACAGTCGACATAGCTAATATTTTTAATGTTTAATTTTCAGTATCTTGCCAGCAAATAGTTTTATTTGGTATTCGCAAAACAATATCTAATTTTATATTTCATTCATATTTTTGTTCATTCACCAAAATTTATGTTGCATAGTTTCAAATAAATAAAAATTAGAAGGAAATTGGCCCCCTTATTTGCTGGGAAATGTTTAAAAAAAGGCAGAAAAGATTTTTGCCTATACTTAATACATGTAAGTAGAAACAGACGAGTGCAGAAAGACTCGATTTTCTATCATTTTTTTTTTAAATGATCAAATCAATTTTTTAGACATTACACTGATAAAACAGAATAATATTATAATTACAAATTGGTTTCAAAAGCGTACAATAACTGACAGAATTTTAAACTTCCACTCAGGTCATCCATACCAACCGTATCCATATAATCTTATAGATAGAGCGATTCTGCTGTCTCACAAAAAATACGATAATACGAGATCAACTTTTAAAGAATAATTATCAGAAATCTTTTATTAATAAATACATTAGTAAAAGATTGCACAAAATTAAATCGGATAATGATAATAAAAAAACCGACAAACAAAACACGGAATATGCACATCAACCTAAAATACGTATACCTTTCTATAAAAATATTTTTGACAAACTGACAATATATCTGAAAAAGTTTAAAATATACACAATTCCAATCATTAAAAAATCCTTGAAAGAATTTATTGTACTTGGAAAAAATCCAATGAGTAAATGGGATAACACCGGAGTTGTATACAAATTTTCATGTAAAGATTGTCCTGCATCATACGTGGATGAAACAAAATGGTCGTTGTCAGATAGAATTGGAAAACATAAAAGGAGTGTGAATAAAAATACAGTAGTTGCTCAACATACAATGAAATATAACCATGAATTCGATTTTAACAATACAATAATATTAGACATAGAAGCAGATTATAAAAAAAGACTAATTTTTGAAATGATTTACATTAATTGCAGCAAAAATACCATCAATAAAAATGAAGACATTCAGTTTCTTAGTAATATTTACAAACCACTTTTAAGTAAATTAAAGTTATAATAAATAGCCGTTTCTTTTTAAATATTCATATTGTCATCAAATGTACTGCTCTTCTTATTTCAGCGAATTCTAGACCAAGTTCTAAGAATTGATCAACTCATAGAATTATATACCTTTACAAAATCTGATTAGCACGACGGAATCGTTTTGTTTTTCGTATTATTCTAAACGTGCCTTTGTAAGTGTGCGATGATACTTATGTCTCTCCTTACACAAGGATCTAGACGTAATAAGTTTTTTTAACCTGTTACAAGTGTGAAAGATTGTGTACATAGTAAGGAGAAAAAAAGAAATAACGAAATTTGTGTTTTTGGTTGTAAGCAATATTGTTAAAAATTTATCTTGTGTGTTGAAATATATAGCCTGAAGAGGTCAGCGAACCATGCTGACAAAACTTCGCCAAAATAGTAATTTTACGCAATTTTTTTATTTAATTTTACCATCCACTGCGTATCCAAAATTGTTCCTCATACAATCGACTGAATATACAACTTAGAGCATTTTTTTTAACTTTCCCATCATGTAAGCCTTCTAAATGACGATATAGGTTTTGTACGTTTCCTCTAAAGACTTCATTATATTCTAATTCCGCCAGGGACCTCCATTAATAAATTGTATAATTGTATAGATTAACAATCAAGAAATATTTTTTGAATAGAATCGAATATTTAAACTAATTGTAAGTGAGATTGAAACATGTATTATATACCTTACGATCGTATATGATAAAAATTAGTAGAACAGTTCCGAGTGCAGTCAGACATGCTATATCTATAAATATACTACACATGTAGATTTTTAAACTTTAATAAGGTACATTTTAGTTTCTTTACAGCTTATACCACTGATTCTTTTTGGAAAGAGTTTCTTTTTGTAATGTATATAGTAATTAAGTTAATCGAAGTTTTCCATTATGAGTCGAAGTTTAGAGTAAATGATTGATTATAATTTTTATAGACAAATAACGACTATGTAACGAAACGTAATCATTCGATCATATTTTATATATGCAGAAAAGCTTATGACATCCACTATCTTTTCATTACAAATTTCTTTCTTTCTCGAAAACAAACATAAAATCACTAACGGTTAACACCCTAGTCGCCTTCAAATCAAAGGAAAACGACACTTATTACAAATCTTTATTTCATCAGTTGAACTAATCAATTCCCTGGAAAAACTTGGGCCGGAAAAGGCTAGTTCTAAACGCGGAACACGTCCGACATGACCAACACACACACACACACACACACACACACGCAAATATATATATATATGTATATATAGGTGCACGCACGGAAACGAATCTAAGAGAGAAGATCGCCGAGAGATTTGGCGAGAAGAAAAAGGGACGCGTATCTCTCTTCTTCGTTTTCTCTCTCTCTCTTTCTCTCTGGGCTTATATTGGCTGGACACGTCGCTGCGACCGCTCGCAAAAGAGAAAGAGAAAGAGAGAGAGAGAGAGGAAAAAGAAGGCAAGCAAGCTGTCGCGGACGCGCTTGTCCCCGTAATCTCGCTATTATTGCGGTTTAAACAACGGACTTGCAGCGAGGCGTAAATGGCCGGTAACGGCTCACGCGGTCAACGCCGCTGGATATAAGCCATCAGGGCGCGATATTGTTCTCTCTCTCTCTCTCTCTCTCTCTCTCTTTCCCTCTCTCTCTCTCCCTTGTGCACACGCGGCCCGAAAGCCGAGCTCCAGACGCATACACTCTCACACACACATACACACACACACAAGAATATAGCAGTAGCTTTTCTTGTGGGCCCTGGCGACAGGCGCACCATGTCGACGGCGTAATGTGAGATAAGATTTTAATGTGTTTTTAGCCGGCTGCTGCAGTTTTAGCTCTCTATACGTCGGTGCGCAGTATGTAGACGCGCCTGTGTGTGAACTTCTTGGAGCGACTCATTGTTCAGGGGGCCGATTTTTTTACTGCTCTCTCGGCCCCTCCCCCGTCCCCCACCCGAGTTTACACGTATATATATATATATACCGGAAACTGTAGCGCTTTTGATAACTCGATAATAAAGTGCAGTGTGTCCAGACTACTGCAGTAGTGGGAGAGGAAGGATGACGGGATCTGCGCGGATATAGGAGTGCAGTATAAGCTGCAGCAGGACACTGTGCTAATAACGTGTGCTACTGAAGGATTTGTGCAGCCCGCAAATTCAGGCCCGAAGAGAGAGAAGTGTGCGCTTCTGCGAGTTTATCGCTCGGCTGGATTTCATGTCCTCGTCATCCTCTAAAGCAAAAATTAATTGTTCGACACTTTTAACAACTTGATTAAAATGACTTTGATTCTATATCATATATATATATATACGATTGTCTCTGACTTTAAAATGGTCTATTAACTTTTTTTATCGTGTCATATATATCAGTCATATGCTTTGCATCGTGCAAGTTTTGTTAAAAGCTGATTTCCCTATATTCAATATCGTCACGTCTCCTGATGCACGCAGGCATTAATAAAGCGGTGACGCGGTATTGCCCTTTCCGCAGCAGCCACTCAACCGGGGAGATCAGAATTTATGTACATTAGCATTGGTTTTTGTTTAAAATTAGCATTAACTTACAGTTTCAGAACTTCTCGCTTGACATCGCGTTAAGCCATAAATAGTATGCAAATGAGGGCTTTTAATGAGGAGCTTTTAATGAATTTTAATGATTACATTACCCTTGATCAATGCGCGCACAGCTGTTTTCGCTAGCGCCAAGCTGCTCAACGGGATTAGCTTATAATAATGATGCTGCAAACAACCTAGCGTATACGATGCATGCGGCCTCTTTTTTCTGTTGGTCCTTCTTTATCATGCAACTTAAATACTACCGCTTATCATTATGTCCGTTGTTATTTATTTCTTTTTACTAAAAGTACTTTTCCATTATCCTGCATAATATTTTTATCAAGTTCAATTTCAAGACTGAAATAGGACAAAATTACACACGATTACCAGAATCGATTAAAGAGAAGGGATATTTAAAGCTTCATATATCTCAGTTCAGTTTCCATTTATAGGAATGGAATCGAAAATTAGGTCAATTGAAAGCTGATTTTGTGCTCTATGCAAGATTAGTTGGAAATGTTAACGATGATTAAGGCAGTATAGGTTTAACAGCTGTCTAAATTCGAGCATTGAAAATCTAAAGTTACACAGTACCTCGCTTTCGGTGTAAAACACTGCCCAACAATTACAAGACTGTTAAATTGAATTTATACAAAAAAAAACTGAATTAATCACGAGAGCTATTTCACGGTACAACGGGAGATGAGACTTGTATAAAACAGTGCATCTATTTACAATTTTATTAAAAATGGTAACTGAGTTAATAAAGTCTTTAAAAATATAAAGCTGATAACACGAGACGCTAAAGTTCAGTTTACTATATAATTTCAAAGCTAATATTCCTCATCCATATTAAAATCACTTCGTATTTCCAACGTTCCAATCAGTAATAAAAACTTGCAAGCATATAATGACTCTTTGATATGCCAAGCTATTTTACGCATGCTAATTCATTATAATTAAATCCATACTCGGCACTGTATTTCTGAATGTTCTTAATAAGTTTCGCGGTGCTCTAGATACACACTGCGCTTCTCCCTGCAGTTCTCTCTCCTTCTCTTCCATCTCGATTTATTTCAAGACGCATACATGTAGCAACTTTGAGATAAACTCGTTAACGGAGCATCCATAAATTACATAAAGAAGACAGAAAGAGAGGAAGGGGGGAGAGAGAGCTAGATTAGAGATTGGTATCAATGATGTTGACCGAGAAAGAGAGAGATCATTTCGGATTCAGCAAAGAAACTTTTTCAGCTACATGAGGAGAAGCTGTCATTTTATCAGAAATTATAATATTCATGCATATTTATGGTCGAAATGTAATAAATTGATAGATAATGCGAAGAATGAATTCGATATGCGTGCGTAATTTCTTTGATTGAGTAAGGTATAGTCTCTCTCTCTCTCTCTCTCTCTTTTAACGTGGAAACCGCAGGTCGATTGTATAACTAAAAAAGTCAACAAAGCCCTTTACAGCCTGCGGTTTATAAGGGCATGTATCACCGAGGCTTTGCGCAGAAGACTGGTTGAAGCTCTAGTCTTACCACATCTTGACTACTGCGCTGTAGTGTGTCTTGCTGCGTCGGACGAGTAGAGAATACGATTACAGAGACTGAACAACACATGTGTGCGATTTATATATGGTGTTAGGAGGGATGAGCACATCACTCCCTATAGAAAGCAGTTAGTTGGGCTGGTTGCGCGTTGACAGTCGAAGGATGTATTTTGCCGACATCCTTATGTATAAGATCCTTCGACTCAATGAACCAACTTATTTAGCGGAATTTTTCAGTAAACACCAGTCCAGATGCACTAGCAGGGGTATTGCTCAAGAACTCTCGGTGCCAGGAGTGCGCACGGAAACTGGTATGAGATCTTTCCAGGTCCATTGTGCGCGCTATTGGAACTCTCTCCCGCCAAATCTGCGCAACCTGCCATCTTTGCGCGGATTTAAGACCGCGATCCTTAAACACCTCCTCGAGCTCGATTCCTAGTCTTCCAGAGACGAAGCCTGTGATCTTAGTGCACCAAATATATAATAGACTTCACCCACACAGGGGACAAACGGATGGGTTTTCTTTATGTTAATTTATTTTGTTTTGTCCCCTACACATCGTTTTTAAATTGTGTGAGCGTATTTATTAGTGTGAATGGGTGCATGTGTGTAATGAGTGAATGTTTAAATTTTAGAATACAATTAACTGATAGATATAGACCGCTTGATTTACATTGTTTGTTTGTATTTTAAGACAAGACGCTCTCTGATATAACCAGTTAAATATTTTTAAGACTGATTCTTGTATTGACTGATTTTTGTATGAGACTGATTTTTTGTATTAAAATTTTTAACTAATGCTGTGATATCATAGATAGTAACTAAGTGCAATATTTATATAGATTAGCGAAAAATGAAGACTTTTGTCTTTTATATACTATACAACCATATGTACGTTGTAACAATCTATTTTATATTTATATGCAAATAAACAGATATCTATCTATCTATCTATCTATCTATTTCTCTCTCTCTCTCTCTCTCTCTCTCTCTTCGGTTGCCCGCGCTCTTTCCATTGTTTCACAGGCGCAGAAAAGTGCTTTTCGATCCTGCCGAGAGCCGTATAGAGAGAATGTATATTTTTATTTTTATCGGCCTTTTTTAGTATCGAGCCTATTGGGTGCGGCGATTTCTGTTAATTCGCGGTGTGGTAGGCGTGACTCTTATGCGCCATATATACACGTATACAACGGCGTCATTATTAGAATATTTCAATGGCGTATGCCAATCTCGACTGAAATATCGTTCCAACGAAATTCTGGCTGGGATAGACAGTGCAACCTTTTGCCATTATCAGACGACATTGGTGGCAAAAGGTTGCGCAAAAATTTGACTTTTGTGCTTTTATAATTGCGTTTAAAAACTAAAAATACACCTTTTTCTGTTGAACAATTTTCTTTAAAATCAATTCCTTAAATTGGCTTTAAACAACCGGTCTGAAGCCTTTCAAAATTGCATAGAATGGTAGATTTTCTTTAAAACGAAAAAGTTATGTATCAATAATTCTATAGCGCACGACACAATTTACCTCCATGCATTTAGTTGCTCAAGGACCGATCTAGAATCTAAACTCAAAAAATCTTTCACTACATTAACATGCACACTCTTAATTGAATAAGTATCTCAGCCAAGTTAATTAAGCACCGAAAATCATAATAAATCCGTGATTATACCCGTATAGGTATGCATGAGTCGGCGCAGTATATGACGTGCCTAGTGTTTAATGGTTCCCGGGAGTTTTCCTTTAGAAAAGCGTCGCAATCGGTTTCGTTTCTATTTTACTGCACGATCGAAATCTACTTACACTGCACAGTGCCGAAATGATGATGTCGCGCAATTGGCTCATTCAAAATTTTCAAAATTGAGCATTTTTAATATATTTCTACGAAAGTACTTGTGCCAACATAAGGATCATGAACGATAACTTTGAAAGGAGATTTCTGACACTGATCCCTATTGAAATTCTAAGGAACATGTACGAAACATACACTATTTAGAGTATTAAAAGAAGTTGAATTTAAAATAAAAATTTACAGAAAATGTTTATTATTCGCAAGTAGAAACAGACGAATATAGAAGACTTAATTTTTGATTAATTTTTTTTGATTCTCGTCAAGTAGGGAGAGGCCAAATGGTTTTTGAATTTAATATTTTGTCATCAAAGTTCTACCATTACAACTAGAGTGTTTTACTTACTGAATTCTAAATAATTACTTAACACTTTCAAAGCACTTCAAAACAGCCATTTTAAAGGTATCATTAAAATATTGACTAATTGAACCTTCACCAGATAATAGATAATTCATACACGAAATGCAACTGAAAAATTACCACTTCAAACTCTAAATTTTAAAAATTACACGCTGGCTTCGAAAATTTAAATTTTGACGATTGACAGGTGGTAATAGCGTGAAAATCCCAGTATTGTAATATTTCTTATAAGTATTGTACTATTTCATACATCGTTTCTCCCCACGTAAAAAGAAAATTTTATATCTTTTCATCACACTCTGATATGACTCATCTACATTTTAGATCTGCAAATATTATGTTTAACAGCTAGGAGAATTTCCATATGTTTCTTACATCGACTCAATGATTCGTGACTAAAAAAGGTTATAAGCAGGGTCATGGCTTATCCGGAAACATCACGGATTTGGTACATAAGAATTAAACAATGTAGTTTTAAATTAAAAAATTAAAGGTTTGATGTTCAATGTTTCGATTATTTCGAACACGATTCATGCAGAGATGTTGTCGATGAATCTGGTAAATAAATAACATAAAATAAACCATCTCTTTCTCTCTCTCTCTCTCTCTCTCTCGATTGAATAGGAGTAAAGAAGAGAGCAAAAATTATCGAGGAGGAAACCATAGAGCAGCGCCTCGCGCAGATTCCGCTGCGCTGGAGCCACCGCGGATGGCCGATTTCCCGGGAGAACATTATCATTTTAGTGTGGCGCGCAATTTTAAACAAGCGAGAACCGAACCAGCTCTCAAGTACCTTTTCTCTCGCCGACCTATTACTGATTCTAATCCCCTGCGATAGCTAATGAACCCCGCGAATTCCGTGAAAAACTTTAATTAAAAAAAAAGGATCGTCAGAAACTGCTTAAAGTTGTAAATCGCGAGTAACTTCCTAGCGTATAGTTTATCTTTATTCGTTACTTTAGGTTTTAAGTTTATTGATTTTCTCCGATCACTAGTTTGCATAGATTAAATAAATTAAGAGTATTTTTATGAATGATCACTTGTTTACAGTGATACAGAAGAGCGATGCATAAAAGTGCTTGAAGTGGAAAGTGGAAACTATGATTTTGTAAATTTTGTAGCTACTTACATTGCAAATGCATAAATTTATCAAGCAATAAGTGGAATAAAAAGAAATGTGTTTTTAATATAATTGGTCATGTTTCTATCCAAATCATTCCCCTTAAATATTTTCAGCTGAAAACTTTCACGAGTCGATACGATACACGGTATATATTGGGAAAACTTAAGTCAAAATTTCCAATTGAACAAGATTGACTCTGTAGACAATTTAAAAAAAAACCGATAAAAGGAATTCAATAAAATTACACCGTGTTATTCCGAGCAGAGAATTTCGCTTTTGATTCCCGGCTGGTATGTTGCTTTAAATCTGAATTTTTTCGATCGAGCCAAACAATAACAAAAAAAAACGCAAGCGCTCAGTTTTCACGGCAGTGCGCAAACTTCAACAATATTCGTTCAGCTCGAGTGCAGCGCAGCGCAGGGCAAAACAAGGCCGCGATACGCGAGAGCGAGCTCCCAAGTGTTTATTTCATAAATATTAACACATATACATATATGTATGTATACGTGTTGGCGTATGGGCACGTCGTCGAAGTCGTCGTCGCAGTCGTCGTCGGAGCGCGCTCTCGTAAAGTCGCGGCGCAAAATAAAAAGGGCGATGACACAGCCTGAACGCGCGACAACGACGACGACTCCAATTTCGCGCGATCGCTCGGCTGTGATGCATATACGCCGCGCGTTACCGTGCCTGAATATATGTGTTACTCGTGGCCGACGCCTTGAATTTCGCCACTAGACGCGAGACACGCTCTCTCTCTGTCCCCTCCTCACTTTCACCCCGTAATCTGCATACAGCGGATTCCACCTCAGGATGGCTTGCTGAAATTCTTCAATTTTTTGACCATTTGAGCAACATGCAACATTTAAACAATAGTTAAGCAAATGTTTTTTTACTGTTGCAGGTTTGTAGCAAGATTTACCCAATCATGTTGCAAATAATCTTTTCATCCACGTAGTGTATCGCTTTTGTTATCCGAATCAAAGCTCTCTTCTTTCCTCCCGAAATAGTTTTACAGACCTCTACACCAGTGTACACTACAGCTGATACTATAAGCATGTTTCGGCAACAAAACATTCACTGTTTCCCAAGAACCTTGTATGCACAGGTTATGCTGGAACCACTTGACACGGAACTGTCCACATACACGGAGTGGCATATCTATTACGAGAAGCGTAGTCGCAGTACCAGTAGCTCGCTTACTTTTTCGCTGCGCAGAACACACGCGGAAGTAGAAGCGGCGGAGCTCCGACGCGTATAACACACACGAGTGTATAACATATACGGCAGTAGCGGCAAACGTAAAGCGAGACTTTAATCTTGCCTCTCTCTCTCTCTCTCTCTCTCTCTCTCTCACTCGATTGTCGTATACCTCGCGTATATGCCTCGTTTCTTCACACCTCGGGCGTGTGCCGTACAATGCAGCGGCGAAAAGGACTTTTATGTAAGGCGTTTACATAGCGGAAGAAAACGCGCCGCTGTTTGCATTGACTGGTTGTTGGAAGAAGAGCTGCTGTTATTACCTGTGGTTGGCGAGAAAAATGAAAACAGAGCGTAATAGCGCAAGGGCGATTTTTTGCCACGGAGCTTTTTTTAATTCTTTCTTTTCTAACCGCCACCACCGCTCGGATGAATGACGCGCGATTTTACGTTGCGCCTCAACTCGACCATGTGAGTCTTTGATGCGGCGCGTGTAACACTTGATAATGATTTTATACCGGATAAGTCTACTTAGGTGAGTTTAGTTTTGCCAAAGTATCGTTTTATAATGCGTGCTGCACTTAGAGGATCTTAAAAAGTTCTAGTCCAATTAATACGCCAAATTTATATTGAAAATTTATAAAAATTTATGAACATTTATAAAAATATTTAATTTCAGTTCTTATACTATAATTTATTTATCATTAACTTTAGTATGGTAGTAAAGTGCTGCTTCTACTATTTTCAAAGTATGAGTGGTTGAAATTATTGAAATTATCGTTACACTGAAATTTCACTACAAGTAATATGTTATGAAATTCTTTAACGTTTAATTGGTATTTGACGACGACCATTGATTTTTTCATGATATACAATTTCATATCTTCAAAATATATTAAATTCTAAATCCATAAAGCAGATACATGACCCGAATCGCGTAAAGTGGAATAACATGTACTTTTTCTCAATAACAATTCTTTTCAATTCCTATCTAAAATACGTTAGCCTAAAAAATGTGCACGATTTTTACAATATTAACTTTTACATTTCCTAACTTACTATAGTTATACATACATACATGCAGTAATAATAAACTACAGTTTTTGATACATAAAGTATAGAATATATTATATATTATTTCATAAATTTTCTTTTACTTAAAAGTATATAGATTTCTGAAGTACAAATCGAATGTGTCACTGCTGAATTTTCACTACTAATATTTTATTAGAAAAAATCCATTACTGTTTTAAAAGAGTTGGAAAAATGTTCTTTTGACGGCTATGCGTAAAGTCAGAGTATTGACTATCCTTTGAAGCCGAGCTTACAAGAATCATTTTCATACCCTCTAAAAAGTATCAAAAATATTTCGATGCATCTCGCATGAAATCTTTTCGAATGCACCTATGAATGCATTCATTTGGATGCATGAATGTATGAATTCATTTGATGTAAGCAACATCACGGTAGCATTTTGAGCCATATAACGCGTATCCAATTTAGTAAAAAAAATCTCCCTTTTTCTAACAGCTACCATTACGAAATTCCTCGTCCGTATCAAACGACAAGCCGAGACAAACGCGTCAATAGAAGACGATAGCCGGTTCTTCCTAAAAACAAAGAAAATGAAGCAAAAAAAACGAGAAGAAAGAGTGAAAGGAATAGCACATAGATACAGCTTGTAGTGTAAAACGGACAAATCCTCGGGGTGATAAATGGGTTTTAATCAAACGCGTTCATCCCACGTTCGCCCACAACGTGGACTCGTCTCTCGACTTTTTTTTCGTCTTACGCTCTCTCCCTCTCTCTGTCTCTCTTTTTCTCTCTCATGGCCTGAGGCTTGGCTCGGGAGAAGCGTCGCTCTTAGGGGGGAGTCGGGAGGCGCGCATCGTTGATGAGGTCAATTAGGTTAGTTTTAGCACCGAGTCACAGAGAGAGAGAGAGAGAGCCTCTCTCTCCAAAGCCTTTTTCGACCTCCGGGCTTCTAGCGTTGCGCAAACTGAAAACCAAACGACTCCCTTTGATACGCTTGTTTTTTCGCTCTCTCTCTCTCTCTCTCTCTCTCTCTTGCTCCGTGCGCCGGGTGTTAATTGGCCTTGTCTGGGTGCTGCTGCTGGTGCTACTGCTACTGCCACGGCCTGCGTAACGTTTTGGCTGAAAGTGTTATTAGGCTGGATGAGAGTAATGCGATATCGCGCAAATTGTAATTTCTACCGTAACGCTTTTATGCGCCCGCGAGGGGAAAAAAGTAAGGTGGTAATGACAATACAGTTACAATTGCTGAGTTAGGTTAGGATGAGTCGTGCAAAACGTATAGTGGAAGACTGTGATGTTGCGCGAAATAAATACTTATCGTTGCGGAATCTTTACATCGTTTCCGACAAATAACAAAATTTTTGGAATGCGTTTATCCATATTTCTGTTTGAATCTACATCTTCGCACCAGCTTGATCCTAGTAGCATTCTCATTTACCCATTACCAATGTAATGGAGAACATAGAAGATGTAAAAAGTAAAATTTGATTTGAGCAGATAAACGATACAAGTTTGAATATGTTTGATTTATAAAATTACTTTCTTATCATTGTTATCAAAAGTAACGGAAACTAATTGTAAAACTTAATGAGTGCTAATTATAATTTTAATATTTTAATAGCATATCCTGAATATTAATCACCTTTTCAACTTGTTTTAATCATAATTGTCTTTTTGTTACA
>UELU01143651.1:12617-24234 GCA_900490025.1 Megastigmus dorsalis
TTTTGGAATGCGTTTATCCATATTTCTGTTTGAATCTACATCTTCGCACCAGCTTGATCCTAGTAGCATTCTCATTTACCCATTACCAATGTAATGGAGAACATAGAAGATGTAAAAAGTAAAATTTGATTTGAGCAGATAAACGATAGATAAATAAATCTAAACGATTATAGGTAATTAATTATATTTTTGTTGTTTAATGACATTTTTACTTCTCTACCTACAATTTTGAATATGTTTGATTTATAAAATTACTTTCTTATCATTGTTATCAAAAGTAACGGAAACTAATTGTAAAACTTAATGAGTGCTAATTATAATTTTAATATTTTAATAGCATATCCTGAATATTAATCACCTTTTCAACTTGTTTTAATCATAATTGTCTTTTTGTTACAGGTAAGCATCAATCAAAGAAATAAATTATTGTTTGGAATAACATTTGACACCTACGTGAGTACAATTACAAAGCATTATTTTTGTATTTCAATTTGTACAAAAATTTGATTGCATAAAGAGAAATACTAGGTAAATTCAAAGCAATATTCATGATTCGCGTGGGCACCACACTTATGCAATAATTTTAAAATATCAGTAGATGCGGCAGAGCATTTGGATAGAACACCTAACACATGTATTTATAGAATCAATAAAAATATATTTCAATTCATCTTTCTTATGTTTATATATGTATGTTATACTGCACACTTTTTGATTATTTATGCAGCTCTATAAATTCTACTGGAGAGCACTAAAACTCATGATATATATTACACAAATTATCATTTTAATTTGCTAACGTTCCACGCGCAAAACACTCGTGATAATAATATATAGTATATCCAGTGGAAAATTTTCATATTTAACCTCTGGTACTCCAATTAAAAATCATCGTAAAAAAATTTAGCAGTTCTCTTTCGGTAATTGTCTAATCCCCAAAAGGTGAAAAAGGCCATAACTCATCCAACGCGTGTATACACAAGCGCGCAAATTACTTAAAAACTTGAAGTTGCGCGCGCTTGGCAGAGAGAGAAGGAGAGAAAGAGAGAGAAGAGAGAGAGAGAGAGAGAGAGATAAGCATCGCAAGGCCTCGATGCTATCGCATCCACCTCGCATTCAAAAGTATATAAAAGCCGAGAACTTTTTAACAGTCCATTAAAAGGCTTTGGGACGAGCGCGGCCGCTTCTGCTCGTTAGCCGTCGACGCGCCTTTCGCGTAAATCACCGGCCCTTGAATAGTTTAGCTAATTGAAGCTTTTCCGTATGCTCGCACACATCGGCCTAAGCAAATATCGTCCCCAACGATAGAGAAAGGGAGAGACGAGAGAGAGAGAGAGAGAGAGAGAGAGAGAAGAAGAAGATTATCCAAACCGATTATCCCAGGCTGAAACCCTTTAACTTTCTTTGCCACCCGATATACCGACAGGCGGCGACGTTAAATCGCAGTTTCATGCACGCGAGCCTTCCCCACACATTCGCATCTTCGTATGAACAGGGGAAAAATATTAATAATTTTTTTCTCTCATATTAACGTTACTCAAGTATATTGCCTTTGTATTGAGTTGTATAAGTTTTTTCCTGTTTTCGCTTATGTATGTGCAATTTGTTATTTATTTGATTCCTTGGAACGTTCATGGCTAATCATATTATAGTACTCTGATACTGACACCCGTTAAAATTGCAAAGGATTTCCTCTCGTAAAATAAACCTTTAATTTTAAGCAAATGTTGAAGAAAGTACTATTGCATTTAAAGTTTAAAATTGATGTTTATAGTGTATAAATATATTATTTTTTTTAACTTACATAACTTTGGTATGAGTGCTCCAATTCGTACAAAATTTCTTAATAACGCCTTGATATTCTAAATATTAATGATGCTATTGATCCCTACGAGCCTTAATATTTTTTATGCTCTTACTGATGTTATAGTTTTTGACCTTTTTCTTATTACCTCATTTCATGATTTGTTCAATGATAAATAATTTTTTTTTATTTATACCACAGTAATTAATAAGTTAATTAGAGCAATGTAAGGGCGGATAGCTAGAGCTCTTTTGTAAATACAAATTAGCTCTTTTAGTTGGAAGTATTAATATAAAATTTTATACTTTAAATATAATAATTGCTGTAGTTCACTGCCTGAACTACTGTAATATTCAATCAATTACACATAATATAAAATAATATGCATAAAAATTATTACAACGGCATAACAATTTCATATCAAAGTACACGCATCTCAGTACGAAAAACAGATTTTAAAAATTTAGTATATAAACAATCAAGTTCCATAGAAAATATTTGATTTTATTAATTACCGCCAGAGGCGACTACTTTCATCGACCAAACTTATACAAAATTAAGGATGAGCTCGTCCTCGTCTGCCTCAACATCAGGATCAACGGGCTTGAATTATTAAACAAATTAAATCAAAGCCAGTCGCGGTAGCTCTGCAGCGCTATTTTCCCAAAAGTTTTAGCGGTAAACTGTTGATTGACGGTGCGCAGCCAGGAGAAATTCATAAAGAATGAGCTGCCGGCTCATCCTCCAGGGCAAGGAGCAAAAGAGCGAGACGGAAGAGAAGAAGGAGGAGGAGGAGGAAAAGGAGGGAAAAGCCGCCGCCGCTGCTGCTGTAGTTTTCTGCGTCGTCTATGGCTTCGCGTGTACCGTCCCATGCTGCAAGTTTGTTGAGTTAAGCCGTGTTTACGGTAATCCCATATAAACGGACTTAACGCGCCCTTTCCCTGCGTGTATTCTGCACCAAACACACACACACACACACACACACACACACACACATCCTTCTGACTTTCTTGCACGTATATATATATATAAAACAGCTGTGTAACACCTGCCGCTTGATGTCCAGCTCGTAAGGTTGCCGTTGTCTTGCCCTGGAACTATACGGCTTGCCCAAGTTTCCGTGGCTCAGTCTTCGAGCAAGTTGCGTCTACGGCGCGGGCCACATTTGCAGCCGGCTTTGGGTTATCGCTAACGGGTTTCCGACGGGGAAGGCTAAGGTAGGAATGATGAACCTGCGGTGCAACTGCATAGTCGCGGCTGCTATTGAATTAGAAGCGGTCTGGGTGTGCAGTGTTGGACTAGCAAAATTGGTTTTCCATTGATTCGGTTTTTGATTGACTCGCATATCTGGATAGAGGTTTGTAGAATCAAAACGGTTTGGTCGGCATTGTTGACACACTGTGCACTTTAACAGTGCACTTCTATGTACTATTGCTTATCAATGATAGAATCATAAACTGATTATAGGGCAAAGAACAATTCTCGCAATATATTTAATTATGTCTTTAATGGCAAAACTTGATAAACTGTATAAATTTATAAATTACTTCGAAATAAAAAACTATTTACAAAAATAATCAGCTGCCTAGATCAAAAGGAAATTGAGGCACCTATATACCTTGTTAATGTTCGAACACGAGTAGGATATTGATGGAAATACACAATTAGTAGAATAGTTCCGAGTACAGTCAGACGCGGTATATCTATAAATATACTACAGATGTTGCAGCTTAGACAACTGATTCTTTTTGCAAAATATTTTTTACTTTATAATCTATACATTTATACAGTTTACTGCTGTTTGGCATTCAGGGCATAATTGGACATTGTGAGAGCTCCAATTACTATCGTAGTTTGCTTTTAAAAATTAAAAAAATTAGCTCCCCAAAAGATCCTCTAAAGAAGACCTATAAAATACTCACCGTCATTTGTAAACTATAAAAGAATTTGGTTTTAAAAAATTAACCATGCTCAATCGATGGAGCCATTGAAAAATTGAATTTTAAATGTATTATATACTTATACTTCGTAGAAATTATGCGAATTTATAGAACATCAAGTATCGCAAGACATTAATTTTAATCAAACTTTCATTAGATTTTTTCCAACTTTCCCATTAGATTGCTTTACATTTAATGTTTTTTGCATTACTAACAATGGTTTAGGTGCTTAACAATTAGCTTTAGTAGTATTATTTCTTAATACCAAAAAATAAGACGACGCGTACAATACTTCATATCAGGTTTTACAGTTTTTACCTTAATTTGACTTGCATCTTATAAATGTGGTAAAACTAATAAACGGCAGTTAATCAAGTGAAACCTTCCACGAAGCCGTAATTCGTCATGAACGTGACACGTGCAGCCGAGGCGAATAACGAGAGCGAACAAGTCAGTTGCAAAATTGACATCGCGTAATATTGCGCGCTGCGTATATAGTTTACCGACTGCATGTCACGCACTCGCTTGGCGCCATGCTGCCAGTAAAAATTGGAGCGGGGCCGCCCGACCTATATCGCCAACACAGGAGACTAGGACAAATTGATCGAAAAATTTGGGTTAATAAAGATCACGACGGGTATACACTTTTTTTCATCTGCGATCAAAGACACAATTTATGATATTGAAGAGAATCGATGTTACGCCTTGTGTCTATAACAAATTTTGACGCGATATGAAAACCCCATTTTCCACTCAGTTTTCTTAATCGACTGCTCCAAGTATCAGCCAAAACTTTGAAAGGTTCGAAAATGTAGTTGCTGGAAAACAATTAGCTCCTTTGCTACGGTTGTTTTAGATAACATGATTATTTTGAGAAAAAGACAGTTAAAGTGTCGAGAATGCTAAACATTTTATTGCGGGTCGTCTTTATTGGAATCGCATAAAAAGAATAGTTTAGCCTTTTAAATAGCTTTTTAGAGTCCAGGTGGTATAATCAAAGGCATTACAGTTTACTTTTACGATTACGATTGGGTTTCCGGAATTCAAAGTAGTTTCCTAAGAGTAATTTCAGGCAAGACTCGACAGGTCTTTTACATGCGTATTACCTAGCGACATTGATTTGACGGAAAATCCTTTCCAGATTTCTCTTATAGAGAATGAACATAATATGTTAAGTTCTGTGTAAAAGTCTTGTTAAAGCGTGTAAAAATTATTTGATTATACCTAATTTATTTTTTATATTTTTAAATTTTTATTCTATTGTTACGAGATTTCCCTTTTCTTTCCATACGTAAAATTATCTTCGAAATTTTAAATATAAATTTATAATCTCTCGTTTTAAGTTTAAGCCGATTTCAATTACATTTTTGTTCAAACTTTGGCTTATGGTACTAACTAAGTCAGTTAATAAAGTTTCTTAATTTCTTATTAAAAATAGTTATTTATCTATAATAAATGTGATTCATGAGTTATATTCTATGAAAATTATTTTTAACCTTTCTTATTTGATATTAAATTTTGATATTTATGTAACCGTTTTAATTTGACTGTATCGACATTTATACATGGAGCCTAGATTTTTATGTTATCCTTCCGTTAATTCTTTACCCCGCATATAAATAGTACAGTACCAGTAGAATATAAAATTCTAAAATAATTCGAAGATGATTTATGACTTTTTTAATTTCGTTCATGCAACTAAACTTCATTTTGATTCTAGAATTTTTCACGGTTTCCTCCTGTTGCCACTATGAAACTTTTAAAAGTCTTCAGAAAGCATTCAACAATTGATTTATTAGATTCATTTAAAAAAAAAGCTATTCGGCGTAGTTTATTAAGCATGCAAGCACAAGACATCCAGTCCTAAATCGCTCTTATTATCGAGCTGAAAATGAACTAACTCGACTATAACACTTAAAATGACGAGCCCTCGCACACTGTCGCTTTATGACAATATCTCAAATTATATCCGCAGTAAATGATTTCCACATCTCATTAATTACCAAGAAAAAAAGGCAAAAGCTTACAGGCAGTATAGGATGCGCAGAGAAGACAAGTCGCCTGATTTATGGTCTCCAGATGAGCAGGCATCGCTGCGCATACATATAATGCGCGACTTAGCAGACGCGTCTCTCGCTGCGGAGAGATAACCTGCAGACTGCAGCAGACGCGCGAGCGAGCGGCAGCTTCGCGTCAACAGTAACGACGTCGGAGAGCGTCTCGCTCAATGGGGTGGAAGCTCGCGGGAATCGCCCAACAGAGAGAGAGAGAGAGAGAGAGAGAGAGAGAGAGACAGAAGGAGAGAGGAAAGGGAAGGGAGGAAGAGGTGCAGAGAGAGCCAACGCTTTATCGGCATTTCATATACCTAGATGGTCGTTTGCAGGCGCGCGAGAGCGCCAACAGCCCCGACATTTAATGGAATCGCATATTTCAAATCACTTAAATCCCCGCGTGTCTTTCGAGCTCGTGAGCGGCTGCTCGCGACCGAGTCACTGAGTTATGCATAAATAAAAAATTGTATTTGGCCATTGTGCGCGAGCCGTTGCCGCGGAGCTTAATGAAGATTTATGAGAACAGACGTGTTTTTATCGACTCTATCCGTTGTTTGGAATTTTCTCCTTTTCTTTGCTGCAGTTCAATTGAAAGAATGCATCGCAGGATCGAAGGATTCTACAAGTACTTTAGCTTGTACAGTACTATTTTCAATAATAAATTAAGCAAATGGTAAATTTAGTATTTTTCATTCCGACACTAGAGTGGAAATATTTTAAAGCACGCCGAATCGATGATATTGTATACAGTAGGAATGTAAAAGTACTTAAAGTGCAATAGCCAATAGTTTTGAATTTGGTTTTTTGAAGGATTGCACTAATAAATATATTGAAATATATAAACAATGTTATGCAAGAACATATGCATCCCAAAATATAAAGAAAAAATGAGATCTTAATAAATAAATTCGAAATATAGAAGAACAAAGTAAGAAAACAAATATGCCTATCGCCTACGTATAATTAGTAGGTTTTTATCAGTGAATTGTTATATTGAACTGTTTACTTTTATATTTTGGAAACCGAAGTACTCAATTACATGATTATTATTGTTTGGGGGAAAGAATAATGTTCATTATGTATATAGTTACGGCCTTCATGGCAAAATTAGTAAACTGTATAAATCAATATATAAGAAATATTTTGCAATAAGAATCAGCTATCTAGACCAAAGGAAAACTGAGTTAAAGTTCGCAATTTAACATGGGTTAATTATAAAATTAGTAGAAAATTTTCGAGTTCAGTCAGACATTAATGTCTATCGATATACTACACATGTTAAATTACGAACTTTAACAAGACAAATAGTTTTCTTTGCTCCAGATAATTGATTCTTTTTGCAAAATGTATCTTATTCTATATATACGTATTGGGATCTAACATGGGGCGGAGTTATGGCTTAAATACGCCGTGTTTGATCATGAGCCACCGTATCCGCCAATGGCTTATGAGAATTTATGGCTTAAAATACTTTTATTTTTTACCATCAGATGTCAGCCCAATAGATCTTAAATCCCAATGCAGTGTATTACTGTTTTACATTCAGGGAAAATAGATCGACATACTGCAGTTCATACGACTATCAATAGATTCGTTAATATCGAAATTATAATGAAAAAAAAACCGAATCAAATCCCAGTGTTGACGACTTTTACTATTAACTGTAGAAAAATAACACTTGAAGAAAAATACAGAAGGTACAAGATGCAAGAAAAAAAATAGTAGGTTAAGAATGACAAAGTTGTAAAACCTTTTCTTCGATTGAACTTTAGAATTGCACAGTAGAAGAAAATACAAGTTTCGCTTGATAAGCATTCTTCTACACAGTGTAGTTCCGAAGAGCCTCGATATTTAACCCACTGAACCAGTATAGTTCTGGCGAAAAAAGATGAGCGCAAGAAAACCGCAGCTATAGCAGGAAGTGCATAATGACTAGGTCGCGCTCGGCACAGTCTGGCGCAGCAATAAGGGGAGCTCGGCAACTTGGCCCCCCGCGTATAGGGTGCAACCCGGGGCGGTGCTGCCTCCGCGCGATCCTTCAAAAGAGTATACCCAACAAAGCTCGCGATTCGCTGCGGAGCGCAAGGCGCGCGCGTTCACACAGGATCCTCTGACTGGCGCATAATTACCAATTTTCAAGGAAATATAATATTTCAAGGACCCGCGTGTCGCATTCAATTTCTCTCTCGAGAGCCTCTCTCTCTCTCACTTCAACCATGCACACTGCAGAGTACAGGCACAGTTGTGGGTGTGTGCGTCGGTTTATGTGTATATAGGTGGAGAATGAGCTCGGGAGCGCAAGCTAAGCAACAAGGAGAAGCGATTAGCGGAGCCTTTCTCCTATATTTCAAGCGGAGTTCGCGAGCCAAGTTTAATTGGAGTTTGCCTCTAACTCAGTGAGCGAAGCGTCGAGTCGCTGCTATACGCTATATATATAATACACAAGAGGAGAGAGAGAGAGAGAGAGAGAGAGAGAACGTCTTCCTGTGACTCAATCTTGTCCCTATATCTACTTGCGCGCTGGCGCCTCGTCTTCACTGCACATATAGTTATACAATACCTCAAAGGAGATAAAGAGAGAGAGAGAGAGAGAGAGGGGGATAGAGAGAGAGAGAGAGAGAGCATTCCACCGGGGGATAAACATTTCCCACGAAAATAGTCCGCTCTCTGTAGTGCGACGCTATCTTGTTTTGTTTTGCCGATACGTAAATACCGAGGGGGCCCAGCGCGGCTGTACCTACTGTGCTGTGTAGGGACGCTCCAGTGAAAATGAAATACTTGCAGTAAATGCCTTTCCCCGAGCTTGTATAGCTTGTTCTTCAGAGAAAAAAGAAAATTGAATTGATTTTCACAGAAGGAGAAAGAGAGAGAAAGAGAGAGAGAGCCTTACGCTCCAGAGGATTTTAAGATAATCCATCTATTTTTGGTTTTGTGACAGTTTTGATGCCGAGGAATTAAAAGCGCTTAAAGCTAAAACATCCAAGTATATTCATAATGCGACATTTTGATAGTTAGCTGAATGATTGTATAGGTTATAAAATAAAAAACATTTTTCAAAAAGAATTAGCTGTGTAGAGCAGAGGGAAATTGGGATATGCCTTGCTAAAGTTTGAAAATTAATATGGGTAATATATTTATAAATATTGATGTCTGACTGGACTCGGAACTCTTCTACTAATCTTGTATATCTATAGATATATTGCCCATGTTAATTTTCAAGCTTTAGCATGGCATATCTCCGCTTCCCTTTGCTCTCGACAGCCAATTCTTTTTGAAAAATATTTCTTATTTTATAACATATACAATCATACAGTTATAACCTATATCCGTGCTCACCCTCCAAATAAATTACAGAGTCATTACTTTGGAAAAGTTGACCTATTTTTTTTTAAATTCTGGATCAATGAACAATTTCTGTAGTTAAATATACAGTGTATAATCGTAATTTTGGTAGGTAAGTTGACTTTTTGGCGCATGCGATGGTTTTCACCCGAGCGAAGCGAGGGAGAAAAGTCATACGCACTAAAAATTAACCTGTCCGCAAGTGTCGAACAATATTTTATACCACGAGAGCCTAAAAATGATGTTTTTTAGGATATAGTAGTATTATTAAATAACATTTAAAAGCTTCTTCTAATTTTCGAACAAGTTCTATGACCTTTGAATTCACTGACCTACATACGTAAAATAATTTTAAATAAAATTTATTGCTTACAAATTAATAGAAATATCAATCATCAAGTTAAATCATTTTAAATAAACAGTAATTAAGTAGGATTGGTCATCGTCAGTCTTTACTACATGACATTACACGTAATACTTTTTAATTGATTGAATCTTTCTGCAAATGTTTTAATAGTTTAGAAACACATTTGACATTTGTAATAACGTATAAAAATCCGAACAGAGTATAAATAGGAACGTGAGTAGAATTTGGGTCATTTACCTTAAAACTTTTATTTTTATTAATTTCTCGTCTGTGTCCATATAAAAAGCAAGCGTAAAATCTAAGAAATTCGCATAATATATGCCTCCGCGTCATCAGCAAAATTTAAATTTCATTTTAAAATTGTCTAAGAGAGTAACTTTACTGCGAGGCGGTGATAGCTGGCAGGAGGCTACACTGGCGGATGCTGCACTCGGCGGAGAATCCTTTTCTCCCGTTTCTCCGGAGGCACGCAGAGAAAGGAGGCGCGATGTTTCGTCCTACGCAAGCTGTTGGCCTCCATCCGCGATGCGTCTAATATTAGATTCTTATTATCGCGGAAGCGTTCGTTTTTTCGCAGTCGCATATATAGGATTTTCATTGTGAATATACAGGCGAGAGTTTCTATTGTTCTTGAAAGGAGGTGCCGCGCATGTCGTTATCAAAACCTGACTAATAATATTACTTGAAAATTGATAGCCGGCGAGGTTCCGGAAAAATACGCTTCAGCTTTCTTATTATATGTGGATCGAAAGGTCAGCTTAACCTGCTGGCTAGCGTCTTGTTGTATATCTGAGATGGTGCGCTTGGCTGAGTTTGTTTCTGGGAATTTGATCAATAGTGAGAATCTGAAAATTGAGAATTCTTCGCAAAATCTCTCATCTCTTTAAAAATGGAACCTTAAACAAGTTGTAAAAAAGGTGATTACATTATGCTAGTTCTATAATTTTATAATGAAAATAATTAGACTTTTTCGCCAATTCCAAGCAAAAACTGAATTTAAATTTTAAAACCTCCCCTTCATATAACTTTAACTAATTACTTTTATTGTTAACCGCTTGATGCCTTCACGCGTGTCAATCATCTATATATATTTAGTTGTTGATGCTAGATCAATATGTGTCAAAAGAAATGAAAAATTTTAAATATTGTGTTAAAAATTAATTTAATATAAAAAATGTAATTATTTAATTGATTGAATTTCTAGAAAAAATAAGTAAATCACAACTTAAGAACAAAAATTAATTTCTAATAATTATATATTTGATTTAGTTTGCTTTCAGTGTCTTATTTGGAAAATTTGTTTTTAGTTTTTTTTTAATAATCAGGCAAAAAAATAGAAAAATTAAAACATCGATGGAAAGATCTATTGGTAAAGATTTGCTTAGACTCTTATTAATTCTATTAACTGTAATTGCATCAATTTTAAATACTCTGTACTGAAATGCAGTCAATTTAAACAAAATTAAAAGCAAACGTATCCGATGGCTCAGGTCCATATAATTTTAATATAGTATTTGCAATTGAAATCTCAGTTTCTTTACAATGATAAATTATGTGAAACAACATTGAATGACATTTGAACGTTATTTTATATAACATTACGTTTGCACGAAGTTAAAACACTGTCATCAAATTCGCATTATAAAGGCAAGATATTTATTTAATCTCTTTTTTATGTATATAAGTGGAAGTATGAATGCTCGGCGCACCCTTAAGATTATATTTCCTCAAAACACGCGCTAATAAATAATACTGCAAGCACACGCAACAATAAGTTCGAAAGTCTTACAGCATCAGCATAATTAAACGTGACCTCATTAAATATCGCTCGAAGCGTCCTTTAATCCTAGCTTTTTCCCCCTCGCATTCGCGTTCAATTTTAAAAGCATTAAAGCACCAGCTCTCGCGCGATATATTTAAGCCGGCTGTATACCGGGAGAAATTTAAAGCGCGCATTCGCCGGGATATCTTGCAACCAAACTTGGGTCCCTCGCACTACTATTCCCCAAGTAAAGCGCAGATTGACTTTTGCCAGGGTATACTAAGCGGCCGCGAAACTTTGCCGAGTGCAACAATCCTCGCGAGCAAAAACTTGGACGGGTTCTTCTCTCTC